>CM051354.1:41938642-42226142 GCA_028015215.1 Gynostemma pentaphyllum | reverse complement strand
ATTTTGTTACTTTATTTGCTAATGCAAGAGCATGGAAATGTTGGATCTTTGACTCTGACCTTGAACTTAAAGCATATTGGTTTTTTCTTCAGCAAAAAGTTGCACGGTTGGACGTTCTTTAATTTATGCACCAATTTTAGACAACTTTGACAGCACATAGGCATTGCATGAAGGCTACTCAACATATAGAGAAAATTTTGCAAAAAATTTGTATTTTGTCAAACGGTGTTGGCTTTGATTTGGGTTCACATCCAGATAAGTTTTGGGCTCTAAAATTTACCTTGGTTATTTTACAATATTAGAGGATGGATTTAGTGAAAAAATCATATTCTGTGGGAGTATTTACCAATCATTGAAAAAAATCAATTATTATTTTTTTTGAGATGGAGATCCCAATTGTATTGTTTTTTAACTCAAGAACGAGTTCTTTTAAGGGGGAGGGAATTAATGTAGTAGAATAGGTAGATTTTATCATTTTAACCATTTAATTAGTTCTATAAATAGGAAATTATTCATTTGTATTTTATAATTTTGAATTACATTTAAATATTGAATAAAGTTTGAGTATTCTTAGGTAGAGATTTGGTGGTTTACATCACATCAGATTTTATACTAATGTGATAAACATTTAACAAATATTTTCTAAAAGATACATGAAATATAATATACATATGAGTAGAAGATATGAAATATGAAAATAAAAAAGCAAGCCAATTAAATGGAACAATTATTTTAAATAAACGTCCTATCTTGAAAAATTAATAACTCTTTAACCAAAATGTCTTATGACTTGATTCTTTCTCCTAAATAGTCACACTTGATCAATAAATGAGCTATAATATCTGTAAAGGAAAGCCTAATACCAAAAGCCCAAATCTTGGTATGTTCGTCCTATAAGGAATAACTTAGATCGAGTTTCACGGCATTGGACCATAATTAGTCCGAAGTGCTAGGCTCAGTCCAATCCAAAGAGCTTAGGAATATTCAGCTCGGACTGGACATGAATTGCCTAATTGCATGAACTTAATCAATAAGTCTAGATTACCATATCTCTCGATATAAGCATATCATCATCCGAAGATAAGGGAGATAAGTACTTATCTTCGAATGATATCATCTCCATCTTATCACAAATACACATATTATTTTATCTGTAAGTCCTCTATATAAAGAGCTCTACAAAACCCTAAACGATATGTCATTCGTAATTCTACTCAAGAATTCTCATATCATCAACCTCCAAATTACTGACTTGATCGTCGGAGACGGTTTGGCAGGCATCGCACCGGTGTTTTCTTGTTCTTATTCTACAGTTATTCAAGATAAATGAGACGCAACACACGTGATCGACAGTAGCAAAAATTATCCTTTACGGTATGGTGCCCACCATGGAGCCATGAGAAAAAACATTCACGAAAGCCTCACTATTGACAATAAGATGAAAAATATGAAGAACACGAGAAGCAAGCAAGCTCTCATGAACAACCTCCCCCCAGGAGACGAGAATTATATAGAAAACAGAGGCACAAACCATAGGGCCGATCATCCAGAACAATCTGCAAAGGTTGCAACCCCAGAGCTACTCATCCAAGAGATCTATGAAAAGCAAGAGCTTTTCATGAAAGAGATACAGAAGAGAATTGATGAAGTGCTAAACAAGTAGCGTTCAGAGAATCCTCCTCCACCTATCCATATAGATGTTGAAGCCCATGAACCGCGTCCTTCCCGTCGACTAACGAGAGCATAAAAGCAAAAGTGAAAGTCCATTGAAATACCTGAGACGTCGAAAGCTAACCAGTCAAAAGCCGTAGATAACAACTCAGAGGAAGTCAATTCATCAGGACGAGTGTCGACCAAACTTAGACTAGGACCTAAAGGGGAAAGGTACGTTGAAGCCGTTAGGCAAGATAGAAATGATGTAGGGAGGAAAAGGCGACATCGTAGACAAGCTGATAATCAGTCTAATCACGAATTGTCAGATCAATCTTAGCCCGCGTAGATATCGCAAGCAACTAATGGATTATTCTCAGGCGGATCTAGGGTTCGATGAAATAAAGAAGATTGAAGTGAACATCCTAAGGCGACTAGGATCCAGGACCAAGAAATCTATTACAAACATACGCGTTCCTGGAGAATCGCCACTGGATCCTTACATCCTAGCGGGCGAGTTACCGTGGAAGTTTTACATACCATCCTTTGAACTATATGATGGAACTAGCGACCCTATCGAACATATCACTCACTTCGTCAACTTGATGGAGTCAAATTGTATCCTTCTGCAAGATTTAGAGAGGATGACTTGCAAGATTTTTCCTTTAAGCTTGAAAGGACCAACCCTAAAATGGTTTAAAAGTCTGAAACGGGGATCAATATATAACTTTAAAGAACTCTCCACGGTATTTCAAGGAGAATACAACGTAAGCAAGAAATACGCTAAAATGAACCAGGATCTCTACAACGTCCTGATGAGGAAGGATGAATCTCTGAAGGCATCTACAAATTCACGAAAGTAAAATTAGAAATCCCAAACTGCAGGGACGACTATGCGGCATCATCCTTCACTAGAGTCATCCATCCAGACCATCAACTTAGAAGATCTTTCAACAAGTCCTCTCCTCGAACCATGCAGAAGCACTAGAAAGAGCTTCCAAACAAATTTCGATAGATGAGTCCGCAAGGATAGTTTGAGAACTTTGAAAGGGCAAGAAAGATCACCAAAACACCAACGAAAGAAGGTACGAATCTAAAAGAAATAAAAACTCTTGGAAAGGTGGAAAAGATAATACGAACAGAAGAGAATGTTAAAAGAACAAGGAGAATAAAGCCAAAATCCGCATACATCAAACGTATTCTAAGGGTCAGAAGTAAGACTCGCAAGGACGACCTGTGAGAAATGATAATGAGAAGTATTGCTAATTCCACTGCAAAAGCTCCCACTCCACAGAAGAATGTCGTACCCTAAATAAAGAGGCAATGAGAATTTGTAAGGAGATAGCTGATGGGAGAGAAAAATGTGGAAATCGAAGTGGGGAAACCAACAAGACGGATAAAAACCCTACAGGCCTAAAAGAAACCTTTCCTGAAGATTCAAATGAGAAGGACGATATGGTACAACTATATATGATTCATTTTGCAGGACCAGAAATTATTAAAGCAATGTCAGAGTTGATTAAGGGAGAGAAGCTACCAGTGAGGAAGACTCAGAAGCAACAATGCCATAGCTAACCAATAAAATACCCGAAATGTTCGACAAACTCAGTAATCAGGGCGAAGGCATGGACAAACCAGTTGACGAATGAGCTGAATGACTGAGTCTCAACCTTATCCATTGCACCGAATTCAGCATCAATGAGGCCAAAAAGAAGAACATGGATGCGAGAACCCCGGTCCTACGAGTCGAATCCAGGTGTACAAATCCAATCACGTTCTAGGATTATGATCTAACAGACGTCCATCATCTGCACAACGACATTCTAGTCATCTCCGTGTCAATGGACATTTACAAGTCCATAATGTGATGATCGACTGAGGGGCAGGCACTAATATAGTCTTCAGAAAATCTCTTGAAATCTCTTGAGAGGATGAAGATCGAAGAAGGAAAGATCCTGGTCATGTAAGCAAGAATTGGTCAGATTTAACAACGTTGTCTCACTATCATCCGGCATAATAGAGCTTCCCATCATTATCAGAGGAATAATTAAGGTAACACCCTTCCATATATTAGATACTAAATTGAGTTATCATATGATTCTAGGGAGACCTTGGTTGCACGGGATGAAGGCAATATATTCAACCGAGCACCAGAAACTCAAATTCCCACGCAATAGAGAAATCATTATGATAAAAGGAAATCAAAGCATGACAAACAACTGTATGGTAGACGCCAAAGCTCAAAGCTGATGAAAGATAGCAACAAGAAGAGGAGCCCGATGTCACGAAACCAAAGCACATATACTTCCGACCTCAAGCTCCGGAAGAAGTATTAGAAGCGTTGATCATCCATCCCGAGAATAAAGAAAGAACAACACAAATCGGAACGAAGACATGTGATAAAATAAAGGAGCATTTATCTAATCTAATCTCCTTCATTCCAGATGGAAGACGTTTGCATGAGATCACACGAACATGCCAAGAATCAAACAAACTGTGATCACACACAGGCTTAAAGTGGACCATAAGCACGTATCAGTCTGACAATAAAGGTGAAAATTAGCCCCAGAGCATAATCAAATAATTGATGAGGAAGTTCAAGGACTATTGGTAGCCGATTTCTTTCTTGAAGTAAAATATCCAAATTGGCTGGACAACGTGGTGGTAGTAAAAAAGAAAAATGGGAAGTGGAGAGTCTGCATTGACTTTACCAATTTAAACAAGGCTTGCCTAAAAGATTCTTTTCCACTACCAAAGATCGACCAGTTAGTGGATGCTATCGTTAGATTCGAACTACTGAGCTTTATGGACGCTTTCTGGATACAACCAGATAATGGTGAACCCTGCCGATCAAGAG
The DNA here is from genome assembly GCA_028015215.1 of Gynostemma pentaphyllum. Classification (NCBI taxonomy): domain Eukaryota; kingdom Viridiplantae; phylum Streptophyta; class Magnoliopsida; order Cucurbitales; family Cucurbitaceae; genus Gynostemma; species Gynostemma pentaphyllum. The sequence goes on along the minus strand of CM051354.1, from coordinate 42,221,635 downwards.
AAGACCTGCTTTGTAACAAATTAAGGCACATACTGTTATAAGGTGATGCCTTTCGGACTAAAGAACGTTGGCGCAATATATCAGAGACTGATGAATCGGATGTTCGAGAAGGAATTAGGCATAACCATGAAGGTTTACATCGAAGATATGCTGGTCAAATCAGAAAAGGCTGAAGATCATCGCAACATCTCAAGAATGCCTTCGACATCCTTGATGAGTACGGAATGAAACTCAATCCAAGTAAGTACACTTTCGGCATCCCTTCTAGAATATTCTTGGGATACCTAATAACCAAAAGAGGGATAGAGGCAAACCCTGACCAGATTAATGCTATCCTACAAATGGAAGCACCCAAAAACATAAAAGGAGTGCAAAAGCTGACTGGATGTTTGGCCGCATTGAGAAGGTTTATTTTCTGTTCATTGGACAAACGCCTTCCATTCTTTAAAACTCTGAATGGAATCAAAGATTTTAGATGGGATGATAGATGCAAGAAAGCATTTGACGAACTAAAGGCGTACCTGTCAATGCCCTCTCTCCTGTCCTAACCTCGGGATGATGAAGACCTCATTATCTATCTGGCCGTTTTCAAAACGGCATTAAGCGCAACATTGATATGAGAAGAAGAAAAAGTCCAACATCCCATTTATTACGTCAGCAAAGCCCTACTAGCGTGGAAACATGATACATGAAAGTCGAGCAGTTGTCGTTAGCAATTATAACAGCCTCGAGAAAACTCAAACACTACTTTCAAGGCCATCAGATCATTGTACGAACGACATTCTCGTTGAAGTTAATCCTACATAAGCCGACACCTCTAGAAGATTAATGAAGTGGGCAATAGAATTTGAAAGATACGAAATGTCATACGAGCCTAGAATTGCCATCAAAAGACAGGCTCTAGCTGATTTCATTGCGAAGATGACCCACAACGAGCAACAGAATACCATCCAAAGCGACAAGAAGCATGTTGACGAAGAAGCCAACTAGAAAATCTACGTGGACAATTCTTCCAATGCTAAAGGAAGCGCAACCGAGATTATTATCAACACTCTTAAAGGTTCCTATTAGAACAATCAATCAGATTCACCTTTCAAGCCTAAAACAACAAGGTAGAATACGAGTTTGAAACAAGGGATCTCAACATGGCAAAGTATTTAGAAAAGGTCAAAGACCTCGTCAGAGAATTCGAGTCCCTCAATGTGGAACAGATCCTAAGATCAGAAAACGAACACGCGGACGCGCTGGCTAGGATCGGATCATTAGTAGAATGCAACTTGAGGAGAACAATCCCAATTGATTACCAAGACCATACAAGAATCGAGCCAAGCATGGACAAGTTTGAAGAAATATCCGAGATAGTAGAGAAACATCAAGAACCACCTTGGTACCATAGTATACAAAAGTATCTACTTTCTGGCAAGCTGCCAGGAGACAAAACTCAAGCGCAAAAGATTTGATCCCAAGCTGCTTGATATTCCATAATAAATCAAAAGTTATACAGAAGATCTTTCGAAGGCCTATATACGAGGTGCGTAGATAAAAATGAAGCTAACTATATCATGCAGAAACTCCACTTAGGATGCTGTGAAAACCATTCAGGATGACGTTCATTATTCCATAAAGCGCGAAACCAGGGATACTACTGTGACAAGATGTTTGAGGAATGCAAAGAATTCATCAGAACCTGCAATAAATGCCAATGATTTGAATCTGAACATAATGTCCCACATACACCCCTTACCATAATCACAGTACCGTGGTCGTTTATGCAGTGAAGGCTAGACATAGTGGGGAAACTACCTACAGCCACTGGACAAAGATGCTTCTTATTAGTGGCGACAAACTACATTACTAAGTGGATTGAGGTCGAACCACTCGCCAAAATCACCAAGCAGCAATTCAAACAATTCTTATGGAAGAACATAATCACCCGCTTTGGAATTCCATAGAAATGTTATTAGATGCCTCTGCTCGTACTTGAACATTCAGTTTAGATTTTCAGCCCCAAGGCACCGCCAAGCAAACAACAAGGCTGAAGCCTCCAACAAGACTATCCTAAACAATCTGAAGAAGAGGCTTGAGAAGTGAAAAGGTAGGTAGGCCGAAGATCTACCTGGAGTGTGACGACCCGACTCTTTTAAAAACACATATTACATTACGTAGCGGAAGAAGACAATTTTATAGAAAATTTGTGTGGTTTCATTTATATTTTGAACATGCCAAAACCTGTTTACAATGTTCACATCAGAGAAAAATAGGAAATGCGCATTTCCTATGTTTAAGAAACATAAACAACAACATCAAACGTTTAAAACACAAAACAACGCTCTTTCGAGCTCAAAACACCAACTATATACACATTTACAGACAACCAAAAGACTAGCATTTCACAATGCTACAATCCATATCCCAGGCTCATCGCACGGTCAGTCAAGCGGCACCATGACCTCTACCACGAGACGTACCTGTAAAATTATAGTGTAGCAACATTAGCATAAAGCTAGTGAGAGTAAAACAAAATCAAGTGTTTATATGGACCGAAGTCCTTATCAGAAATAGTGTCCAACGTTTCTATTATGTGTCTACTTTCGATTAAGCATCCAATCACTAAACACCGAGCACATCAACAATAAAGCTAAATATGCATTTACATTCAGAACTACATGCACAGGGAAGTAAACATAATTGGCTCGGTTAAAGTCAGTTTCAACTACCATAACATATTTCAAACTCCCCTTGTCACCTCGAGTATAACAACGCCATAGTCACCGTAATTATATTGTCACTATTCATACATAGTCACCATTAATACATTAGTCACCGTAGTCACCATAGTCACCGTTATTACATGTCACCATAAGTCACCATAGTCACCATGAATATAAGTCACCATAGTCACCGTGAATATAAGTCACATTTACATATTGTCACCAAGTCACCATTAGTCACTACTCACCTCAGTTTCTATCCTATTTCCTAAGTACGTAGGATAATAATTAAGAGAAATCCTAAAGCACGCTAGGACTATTTTTTCCTCCTCGGAGGTCCCGAGTCTGAACCGTCACTTTCCATCTCTACTTTCAAATCTATTACACCAAAACCACACTTTAGCCTTCAAGTCTTAATACCATTCAGTGACGAGAATCTCGCCTTAATGCACTTTCCTTAGCCCAAACATACTTTCTATAATATTTTCTTCCTAAACATCCACAATCCTTAACCTCGGATCAACTAGATCGTCAAGTAATCCGAGCCATTAAAATACTAAAGCTCATTTTAAACTCACCTCTAAATTGCGTGGAAGAAGCACCGCTCGTTGGATGTGTGAACGGTCGCTCGTGAATCAAACCTACAAAGTAAAGTATACAACTAAAATATATTAATTTCCAAACCACGAACGAATAACCAAAAGCTAAATTAAATATCAAACTAATCCCGAAAACTCTATAAAGCTCACGGCCAAGGCAAGAGAAAAAGGATCGAGTTCTGGTTTTTTTGATTATTACTTAAAAAAACACTTTCAAAAATAACAAAACTCAATTTACAGAACCCTTGGTTTGGAATATTTCAAAGTGCTCAGGTTTCCATTTGACTCAGGTTTAGATTCAAGACAACAACCTCACCAAAATGATTTTCCCTAACAAGAAATCACTAACAACACCCGAGAAAAATGAATCGAAGCTTAAATACAAAATCGGGAAAAAAGGAAACCTAAAAACCCATTTCTTCTTTACCTTGTTTCTCCTAGATCTAGAACGGATCGACTCGATTGATGGTATGAAATGAAAGCTTGCGTCGAGATCTTCCTATCAGGTCAAGAATCAAAGGAATCGGTCGAGAAACGGCGACAGAACTCCGACTTTTCCTTTTTTTCTTACTCATGGGTGGGGTCTTTGGTTTCATTTTTTTAATGAATTTCATTGCTAAAGTATGTTAACTTATATATATACATATGGTAATTTACCATAATGCCCCTCCTCTTATCTTCTTAAGTAAACTTGTTCCGGGTGCTTGTTATTTCACGTTTCTAATTCCAATTCAACTTAACTACTTCTAATCTACCTTAAAATGATTTAACTATCAATAATGGGCCAGCTAATAAACGTTATTACAACTGATTCTAATTAAACGTTCTAATGGAAATTACTTAACGATCGAACTCGAGCCTAAAATTAAAATACTAAATCAAACTTCTAAGTAAACAAACAATTACCAAACACTAACATTATACTAAGTGAAGCCATAATAAATAAATAAAATAAAAACAAAATTTCACCTAAAAAAGAACGGGACGTTACACGGAGTGATATGGGCGTACAGAATGACCCCATGTACTGTAACTGGGGAAATACCATTCGCACTCACCTATGGAGTAGAAGCTGTGATAACAGCCGAGGTTAGAATACCCATGATATGTCGTGAACTATCAGAAGATGGCCAAGATAATGATCAACTCGTGTTAGAATCGCTAGACAGCCTGGACGAGAAGAGAGAAAAAGCTCTGATAAATTTAGGGAATACCAACAGGTCCTAGCTTGATATTACAAAAAGAAATTCAAACCACGACCTATGAAGGCAGGAGACTTCATACTAAGGAAAGTATTCCAAAATACTTAGCAACGCGGAGATGGGAAGCTCGGACCTAATTGGGAAGAACCTTACTGCATAGTTGAAGAAGTAAAACTAGGTACATATCGCCTCAAAGACGAGCATGAAACCTAGGTCCCAAGGGCATAGAACGCCAACAAACTGAAGCATAACTTCCATTAGATGAGGAGAGGGGTAGTTGTAGTGAGAAACATGCCGAAATAAATGCAACCCACCCAACTTCTCAACTCTATAAACAGAGACTAAACTTCACAAACCAACCCATACAAAGAATAGAATCCTCATCATCATCAGTCGCTCCACGCACTCTCTCACTCCAAGACGAGATAACAATTCTGAAGCTCAAGGTTGAGAAATTAACATCCCAAAAGGATATTATGTAGACAGAAAACCAAGAGTTGAAGAAAAAGGCAGATATCAACTAGTTTCTCCTTGAAAAGAAATCTAGGAAAAAAAAGAAGCTGAAGTGAAAGCTCATGGGGAAGGGAGGCAATGTGACAACCTCCAATTAGAAGAAAAGCTAGAGAGAATAGCGTTCCTTGAACAAGAAAAGTATGAGCAGGATAAGAAAATCATCCTATTGAAGCTCGAGATTCACGAGAAAATGATAGAATAAAGAAATTGAAGAAAGAAAGGGAAGAATCAAGTCGAGCTATGTGGCTATAATCCCCCCCCCCCTTCTTCAATGTAACAAGTACGCAATGCTCTTCTAGAATCTTAATTTTTCAATAATAAAGTCCATTTTTTGTCCAAACAAAGTGTTACTCTTCCAACTTTTAGAATATAAGTCTAAATAGATACGCATTTCAAAAATAGAAGTAAAAACTCGCATTTACATGAACGTTATTAAACTAACAATTCACATAAATAGGGGAAACAAGTAACTTAACGCTGAATAACGGCTCGGAAAAACTTAATTGGCACGGATAAAAACCCAAGAAAAGAAACAGTAAAGATTTGGAGAGAATACGAAATGTGGGAGACACAGTTCCCAAGAAGAACTCATTTTCCTAAAAAAAACGTGTTTGGGAAAAATAATCCCCATCATTACTAACACAACGTCACCATCACTAAATTTTCAAGATCTTTAATTAATAACTCACCCTCCAAAGATTGAATATCTGACAGGAAAAACAGTTGGGAATAAGAAGCACCTAAATGCTATCTCAATAGGACGAACCCAGTAGGGGAAATCTGAATGACCGCCAGCGGAAGACATATTCATTAGAACCGTCGAAAATAGGAGCAACACTTCACATCCAGGGAAGTTCGAAAGGCACCAAAAGGAGTACGCTTTTATTTCAACGTCTTAGAGATAGAGATAATGTCCTTTATCTTCATTAAACGCGTTAGAAAAGCCAAACGTTTCTTAACTCTAAAAGGAAACCAACGTTGGCCTATAAAAAAGACCAGCGCCAAAAACAAAACAAAAAAACTGATCCCATCCTGAATGGAAGAATCCATCAACCTCCTTCCAAAATCTCCTCCACTTTTAAATACAAAGCACTTGGCATCACCAAACTCTAGCATGAGCGATGGGAACAATGAGGCTGCTTATCAATGATGGAAAGTCAAAAGAGAACGCCAAAAGCAGAGAATACTAAGAACAACACTGAGGAGAAGAAATCAGGAGCTCCTTCGTGAAAGAGAAACAAATAAAGAACTACGCTGACTCTACAATCGCCTGTATAACAGGCTTAACGAAGTAGAGATTAGGCTGTAAAGAGCCATTCCAAGCGCCACCCACATTCTCTATGGAACTCAGCTAATCGGGAGCATCATTGCCATTGAAATCCAAGAACCCAGGTGATCAGTGCGACGCACGAATGATGTTTTGGACGATCTGCAAGCTCGAGCGCCGAAATGAATGCGAAGATTTCTCACCTAGTCGATCAGCTAGAACCCTCAGATGACGAGAAAGATGAAGCTGGTGGTGATGATGAAGACCGCCAGGATCGCCCCATGATGTGAACACCCTCATCATCCACCGAGAGGCTCATGAACCCTCCAAAGCTCTTTCTTTTTGTCGAAAAGTCAACTCGGCCATAGAATAATTTTTTGTTCTTTTTTATTATTTTTCTTACCAAAAATTTAATGTTTTTTACAATCGAAAATTGTGAATAATAGCATAGGCGTTATTAAACCCTGTTAGGATTATCCTAACTCCAAGTTAGATGAACACCCCTTTCCAAAAGGAGAAGGAAGAGAGACCCAGCCCCATGATGGGTACCATCTTTGAAACCCAAACACCCTACTACCAAGTTAGATGAATAACCTTTCCAAAGAGAAAGAACAAAAGACATAGCTCGAACTAGGCACAATCTTCAAAGAATAAAATAACCTAACTCCCAAGTTAAACGAACAACCTTTCAAAAGAGAAAGAAGAAAATAACTAGCTCGTACTAGACACAATCGTCGAAGAATAAAATACTTTAACTCCTAAGTTAGATGAATAGCCATTCCAAAGAGAAAGACAAAAATGACCTAGCTCGGACTACGTGTAATCTTTGAAGAATAAAATACCCTAACTCCCAAGTTAGGCGAACAACATTTTCAAAGAGAGAAGAAAAGACCTAGCTCGGACTAGGCACAATCTTCGAAGAATAAAATACTCTAACTCCCAAGTTAGATGAATAACCTTTCTAAAGAGAAAGAAGAAAATACCTAGCTCAGACTAGGCACAATCTTCGAAGAATAAAGTACTCTAACTCCTAAGTTAGACGAATAGCCTTTCTAAACAAAAAGAAGAAAAGAGCTAGCTCGGACGAGGCACAACCTTTGAAGAATAAAATACCCTAACTCCCAAGTTAGACGAATAACCGTTCCAAAGAAAAAGAAGAAAAAACCTAGCTCGGACTAGGCACAACCTTCGAAGAATAAAATATTCTAACTCCCAAGTTAGACGAACAACCTTCCTGAAAGGAAAGAAGAAAAGACCTAGCTCAGACTAGGCGTAATCTTCGAAGATGAAAATACTCTAAACCCTGAGTTAGACAAATAGCCTTTCCAAATAGAGAGAAGAAAAGTCCTAGCTCGGACTAGGCACAATCTTCAAAGAATAAAATACTCTAACTCCTAAGTTAGACTAATAATATTTCCAAAGAAAAAGAAGAAAAGACTTAACTCAAACTAGGCACAATCTTCGATGAATAAAATACCCTAACTCCCAAGTTAGACAAATAACCCTTCTAAATAGAAAGAAGAAAAGACCTAGCTTGGACTAGGCACAACCTTCGAAGAATAAAATACCCTAACTCCCAAGTTAGACGAATAACCTTTCCAAAGATAGAGAAGAAAAAACCTAGCTTAGACTAGGCACAACCTTCGAAGAATAAAGTATTCTAACTCCCAAGTTAGACCAATAACCTTTCTGAAAGGAAAAAAGAAAAGGCCTACCTCGGACTAGGTGCAATCATTGATGATTAAGATCGGACAAATGCTCAAGATAATCGGGATAGAGCCTGAACGCGAATATCTGACCAATATGTACATTGAGAGAAATGCATACAAGGCATATGTAAATGCAAAAGAAATTCGATAGCATTGCCCATGCAAACATAATATTTAAAGTTGGGATCACTGAAAAGCAAGTGAAGTATTTTAAGTAGCGGAGATAAAAAGAAAATCAACACGGGGAACCCACAGCTCGGGAACTCACCATCACACCTCATGGATATCATCAACATCCACAACATTCCCCTTTGCAAAGTCAGGGGAGCCCCCGTATCCCCATCCTCTTTGAATGTACAACCATCAACAATCCCTTCGCCTTTGGCAGCCAAGCGATCTTCCTCGTCAAGAAGCACGCATAGGGATCTAAACTCGTCAATAACATTTTCCCTCCTGATAGGGCTGAATCGGACCTCTTCTCCTTAGGGAATGATAGCTTTAGCTTCACATAATAAAGACTAGCACATTCTAGTTGCCGAGAGAGATTCTTGTTAGCCATGACAATCGAGGATTGAGCACCCTCCAATTCGGAATGAAGCTCCTTGATCAACTCATCTATTTGGGCCAAATCCCCCTCCAAATTCTTTACGTGAGCCAAATCGCCCTCCAGCTTCTCCACTTAAGCCTTGAGCTCCTCATTCCTGCCCTTGTGGACTTCAACCTCCCAGTCACTTCAGTGGACCTCACTTCTGCCTAAACCATCTTCTCATATGCGATGATGGATGACTGCTTAACCGCTTCACCGTCACGTAATGCTAACTTTAGAAAATGAGCCATTTGGGCCTGCGCTTAGAACCCCTGCAAAACAATAGGAGACAAGACTTATGATAAAACTAAAGTAGAAAAATAATACCTGAGAAAATAGACGTTAGTAGGATGGCCCGTGCAGCTAGACGATCCACGGACTCTTCTGGATGAGTTACACCAAATACAAGAGGAAGAGATATAGACCCAAAATCTAGTTCAAAACCCACCTTGGCTAGAAGATTCGACAATAAGTTATCATCCAAGACGGACCTTGAACGATGAGAAGCGAAGAAAACAAGATCCACCTTCATCAGTTTCATGTCAGGTTGAGGAAAATGAACAAATGGAGCCAAAGTCTCACTCGATGGAAGATCTGATGAAGTAACCACGACTTGAGAAGACCCGGCGCTGAATGAGCAAGTGGTTCAAAAATTTAGTGCTGCAAGACTCTTCACTTTGGAACGAGGCCTCTTTTTTTCTCTAATCAGAGGCCACAATTCATCAACTATCATTTTCCTCTTCAGCCATAACGAGGAACGAGTTTCATGCTCCTTCTGAACAGCAAGAGCGAATCAAAATAACTTCAAGCTCTCAGCCATGTTTGGTCTCAGAAAGTTCAAATTCAAGCTTCATCGCCTTCTCTTGACTACAGAATCAGGAAGACGCCTTTAAGGAAAGAGAAAATTATTACTAGGGGAAAGAAAGACGTTATGCCTTCAACCCCTTGAAATGGAGTAGGACGAAAAGGAATCCACAGCCCAGTCAATATAAGCTCCTCTTCACAAACAGAGGCTTCCCAAACAAATTGCCCGGTTTCTTCTAGTTCTTCGCAAGCAGTGATATCTGATAATGTGATATCAGATTTGCTCAAAGTCCGAACTGCAGAAAATAGAAAAGTCAAGAATAATCACAATAATGAATAAAGACCGAGGTGGAACATGATTGTTCTCACTCAACTCTTTCCAGACTAAAGGAATTGGAACCCCATAAAAAGTCAGCTTCCCTATGATATAAAACCATATATTCTTCCATCTTTTATCACTAAAAGGAAGACTAATGACGATCTTCCTCCCAACAGAGCCATAGAAATGGAATTGGGAGGTATCCTGCTGGTTAGATTTGGAAGACTGAAAATACGAAAGCATTCCTAATGTCAATTCCATATTCTTCCTGACTGTGACAACTAATAGAATGATCAAACACCACCTTCAGGTATTCGGCATGACTTGTCCAAGAGTCATGTCCAAAACTCTCAAAAGAGAAGCCATTCGCACCTCAATTGGGAATCTGACTCCACAGTCAAAGAAGATTTCATAGAGAGAAGTCCAACCACCCCCAACATCGTGATGGCGCTCATTAAGAGTTGGAAGACTCATCTCTACGTCCCGAGGAAAATGGTACAAGAGGCGATAAAAGTCCAAGTCTAATTGCTTTAACACTGATGCCTTTAAAGAAGGATGATCGACTACCTTTGGTTTTCCAAACGAAGATGCAATAACATTATCATCCAAGATCTGAGGGCAATTAAAAACTCCGGCATCACGCTAAGAGTTTCTTCGGACTCCTCGCCAGATTCCTCAAATCCACTCCCGGAAGACGAATGACTTGGATGAGTACTATCTGAATTTTCATCTATCAGTTTAGAAACTGGGATCATAAAATCATTTTCTTGCATCACGTCAGCAAGGAAAGATTTTTTTGCAGTCTCTGCATCAGATTCATCGGTATTTATAGCTATTCCACTAGAATAAACATACATTCTTATACCATTCCGCCACTCTTCAACCATCTCCACAGAAGTACGTTCTATGGGAAAGTTGAATACCTAGTCCTAATTCAGTAACTCTAAAATTTTAAAAAAAAAATACTGATGCATGCTAAAGATCTAAAAGACAAAATACCAACCTGAGATGAAGAACAACTGATGAAATTCTCCTTTTTGGGTGAAGTGCTTCTGAATCCTTGAGCAAAAATGCTAAGATGTGAAAGTGCAAGAAGGCGTATAAATGGAGAAGTCTCTTTTTTGAATTTAAACATTTGACTTCGAAATGTCCTACAAGTGTCAACTACATATAAGATCGGGTTGCCCCGGTTCATTTAAACGTCAACTTGCTTTCACGTCTGAGTATCTCGGACATAAAAATAAGGGAAATCTGTAGAGGTAAAATCATACATAGAGCGAGGCCCAATACCAAAAGACCAAATCTTTGTATGTTTGGTCCATAAGGAATAACTTAGATAGAGTTTTACGGTCATTGGACCATAATTAGTCTGAAGTGCTAGGCCAGTCCAATCCAAAGAGCTTAGGAATATTCAGCTCGGACTGGACATGAACAGCCTAATCGCGCAAACTTAATCAATTAGTCTAGATTACCATATCTCTCGATATAAGCATATCATCATCCAAAGATAAAGGAGATAAGTACTTATCTTCGAAGGATATCATTGTAGGATCGGTATGGCAACCAATAGGGTTTTAGGTTAATTTAAAAACTATTTTGATTAATGACTTCTAACTATCAAATTAATTAGACTTTTTAAGCTCAAACAATTAATATGAATTTTATACTAAAATTCCCTAAACAAAAGTAAACTAAATTTCAATAATAGTAGGAAATATTAAATCACAATTTAATTTATAACCACCAAGATTGCTTCAATAGATTCAAGCAATAAATATGTCAATCATCAATTTAATTCTCAATGATGGATATCAATGATCCCAAATAATTAGCACATTAAATATATAGCAATTAATATTATTGCAATAAGTAAAAGAGTAAGGATTAAAGAAATGACACCAAGATGTATAGTGGTTCAGCAAAAATCCAGCCTAGTCCACTCCCCGAGCGCCTCTCGAGAATTTATTACCTTTTTCTGGGAGCAAAGTATAACCCAATCCTTTTGCGGGATCAAGATCAAACCCGACTCTTTTACAAAGGATAAAAGTCAAACTCAATCGTTCTTTTTCCTGGATCAAGAACGAACCCGATCCTTTTAAACTTTTCATCTCATCTTTCAAAGAACCAATTTCTTTAACCATCCAAGAATTTTTCCTTTTAATACTAAGATACTTAGAGCACAAATTTTCAAATTCTTTTCTAATGTCTTCATATGCATCTAAAAGTTCATCATAGGAGGGTTTTTTTTTATCACATACCTGTCATCCTCCTCATCCTCAAGAGCCATTAAGCACGTGTGTGCTACTTTATCCCCACTTTGGGATCCACTATCATCGGAGGATTCATCCCAAATAGCTTTAAAAGATTTCTTTTTATGTTTCTTTGAAGAAGATTTCAATTGAGGGCAATCATATCGAACATACCCCAGTTTCTTGCATTCATAGAAAGTGACTTCCTCTTTATTACTACTACGTCCTTTTAAATCATTGTGATGATTTTTCTTTGAAAATCGCTTCTTCTTGAAGTGATTCTTTGTGAAGACCCGACTCCTTTTAAATCATTTAAAAAGCAGAATGCAGCGAAAGTCTTAGTATTTAAAAACAAACAACATGGATACGTTTAAAATTCGAACTATCAAAAACCTGTTTATATTTTTCACAATTAGAGAATTTGTAAAGACGAGGAAATGCGCATTTCCTGATCCAAAGTTTAAAGGAGTTTCAAAGTTATAAAAGTTTAAAACAAAAAGCTCTCATGAGCTTATATACAAATGTACAACCCAAAAAGATTAATACGAAATAACATAAGTCCATGGACTTTAAAACATCTCTAGTCCATCTTGCCATCATCATAATCCAGATCAGATAGCACCAGCTCCTCTCCCACGACCCCGAGCACGAGCATTACCTAAAAAATCGTAATATCATGAGCGAAAACCCAGTGAAGATAAACGAAAAGGAAAGTAACATTAGACTCCAAACCCGTATCCAGATTTGTGTCCAAATAAATCTTACACACTCTTTGCCAATCAACCACTTCAAATGGGTTTCACATCAAATATCCAACTTTCACTTATTAGATCTCCCAAATAGTCAATAATCTAGCTCTTAAGCCTTTAGAAAGGACGTGTTTCATAACACACATAAAATTCTTATTTTATTCTCTTTAATACCTTATACTATACATAAGGTTTGCATTCTTTTATCTTAATAAATCATGCTAAGCTTACTCGGTCTTAACATATTCAAACAACATAACTCACGATTAATGTCGATAATGTTAGCACACGCATTCTTAACATTATACATTAACTCGCTCAATACATGTAAAGTACACTTAGCATTTACATTAATATAACCAAAATCATGCTAAGCTCACTCGGTCTTAACATATTCAAACAATCATAACTCGCGATTAATGTCGCTAATGTTAGCACACGCAATCTCAACATTATTCATTAACTCGTCCAATACATGTAAAGTACACTCGACCTTTACATTAATATAACCAAAATCATGTTAAGCTCACTCGGTCTTAACATATTCAAACAATCATAACTCGCGATTAATGTCGATAATGTTACCACATGCAATCTCAACATTATTCATTAACTCACCCAATACATGTAAAGTACAATCGACCTTTACATTAATATAATAAAAATCATGCTTATAATGATAGTATTGAAAGCACATGCGGTCTAAACAATACTTCATTATCTCACTTTCCAAAACAAGGTACACATAGTCTTTTATAATTATCTTCCCACCTCTTGTGAATAATGATGGGTAATGTAAGCTCACGTGAGCCTAACCATTACTTTATTATCTCACTCACCCAATACAAGGTACACTTAGCCTTTACATTCTCTTATATATGTGTCATAGTAATTATATGGATAATACTAGATAATGTGAGGACGCGTAGTCCCAACATTATCTCATTATACATCCCCTCAATCATGCAAAGATCATGCAGCCTTTAACATTCCTCATGATACATATATGTAAACATAAAACGAATAATACTAGACAATGCAAGTACACTCAGTCTATGCATTGTTTCATTATTCCTCCCAAATACGATGCAGAATAAACATACATAGGGTCTCAAGTGCGAATAAACATAAATTTAACCATTCTAAGTAATCGAAAGAACATAACAATCAATGATACATGAATCATTAATTACCTTTTTTACATAAAACAAGAAAGCAAGAACTTCGGAAAAACAATGAATAAGTCAAACCAAACGGCATTCAGATAAATTCAAGTTACTAACTTTAACATAAAAATCTCAATTCCATCGATTCCATTGTTTTTAGTAAACATACAAAGTTCCATATCCAAATTCCTTATTCACTCTATTATACTTGGAACCTTCAACTACTGATAATCATTAGAAAATGTCAAAACGAACCTAAACTTAAAACCTCCAAGAGTTAGTTGTTTCCTTCGAATAATCCATGAGTTCTCTCAACTCAAATTAGAACTAACTCCCATACCTAAGCAAGTTAGCTCACTTGCTTTAATCATTTTTTCAAATCTCAATCTCAACTTCTGATCCTACAAGTCATTCAACTTGTTCAGGCTGCTAAGTTTACATTTAAATTCTATTTATCCTCACCTTGGCAAAAGTAGATTTAGCTCCAAGGATCTGAAGGAGCGTTCAAGCGGCGGTCCAAAAACACCTACAATTAAATTACATCTAACAATCATTAATTAACCAATCATCAAACAAACGACACCTAAGAGCATAAAATGGCGAAAAACCCCGAAAAAGCACCAAGAGGCTATCGGCCACACCAAAGGGGTGGGTCTCGGGTTTGATTTTCCATATTTTAGACAGTTTAGAGGCATTTCGAGTTGGTCTCGAGTAGTTTGGAAGTTTGCAATTTCAAAGGGTAATCATAATTAGGGTTTTTGGACAATAGTTGCCCCACTCTGATACCAAATGTAGGATCAGTATGACAACTTTATAAGGGAGGTGAATAGGGTTTTAGGTTAATTTGAATTTTTTTTCGATTAATGACTTCTAATTATCAAGTTAATTAGTCTTTTTAAGCTCAAACAATTAATATGAATTTTATACTAAAATTTCCTTAACAAAGTAAACTAAATTTCAATAATACTAGGAAATATTAAATCACAATTTAATTTATAACCACCAAGATTGCTTCAATATTTTCAAGCCATAAATATGTCAAACATCAATTTAATTCTCAATGATTGATATTAATGATCCCAAATAATTAGCACATTAAATATATAGCAATTAATATTAGTGCAATAAGTAAAAGAGTAAAGGTTATAGAAATGACACCAAGATTTATAGTGGTTTGGCCAAAATCCAGCCTGGACCACTCCCCGAGTGCCTCTCGGAAATTTATTACCTTTTTTCGGGAGCAAAGTATAACCCAATCCTTTTGTGGGATCAAGATCAAACTCGACTCTTTTACAAGGGATCAAAGTCCAACCCAATCGTTCTTTTTCCGGGATCAAGAACGAACCCGATCCTTTTACCAGGACAAAAATCGAACCCAAAACCGTTCCTATTTTCATGGTCTTGGAAACTGACCCTAAGTGTGAATTATAAATTTTAACATACTTACAAATCTCTCAAAAAGATTGAATATGAAATTCAATAGTCACAATATCACAAGGCTCTTAATAGATAAATAAACCACTCAAAATAAATCCCAAAATAATGTAAAAATTTCTTGATGAACTTCAATAATGGAGGGAAAAATTTGATATTTTTCTTGGTCAATTCCCCACTGTTTTCAGCCAAAATATAAAGGGAGAAGAGCAAGTATCTGTTGGGCCACATGTCGTAAACTGATTGGCTGAAGAAATCTGATAAATTGAATTAATAATGAACTATTAATTTATTGGGTAGCAGGGGCAAAAGGTCAGGGGATCATTGTGAGAGTGGAGCTTTTCGGTCAGCAAGGATTAACAAATAAAGGTTAGGACGTATAAGGTATTAAACTAAAAGATAAGGGGCAGAGATGTATTTTCGCATGGCCTTGATAGCGGGAAATTTGCATTGAAAACCGCCCAGGCTGCGTGTCAATTAGCGGATGGTCATGCGTCAGTAGGTGGGTACTGTGTGTGCAGCAGAAGAGAGAGAAGCGCTGGGGTACGTGGGCAGCAGCTTGGGCGATGTGGCTTCTTTTTGTGCGTCAGATTAGAAACAGCAAGGAGATTGAACAGCTTGAAATGATTCTGACTTTTATTTTATTTTTATTTTAAATCCAATTTATATATATATATTTTGAAATATATTATATGGAAAAAGACACTTTTGGTCTGAGTTTATTGACAATTTGGTCCCTGAGTTTTCAAAACTGACATTTTTACCCCTGAATTTTCGTTTAGCTTTCGATTTGGTCCCTACTATCAAAACTCTGTTAAATACTTACCAGAATGCTGACATGGCATTAAAATAATTATTTTATATTAATTTTATTACTTACATGGCATATTTTAAATGAGTTGGCACATTACATGAGTTTTATATTAATATTTTATTTATTTAATTACCCTCTCTTTCTCTCTCCTCACTTCATCTTCTTCCCATTTTTTTATTTTCATCTCCCAGTTCTATGGCCACAAAATTAAAATCAGGTGGTCGGAAAACTCAAACTCTCACTGAAAAAGAAAACCCAGATATGAACTTTCACAGGAACGCATCTCTCCGTCGTTCTAACTTCAATAATTCTTCAATCCATGGAAGCAAAAAAGCTCCATTGAAAAGGTAATGTAGGTCTATTCCTGATTTTGATAAAGTGAAGAGTTAAAATGATTTCCAATTTTTTTTCAATAACTTGATTATTGACTCAGAGTTTTCCCAATACATTAGATCAAAGCATTATGAGTTATGCAACAGTCAGACTCCTTTCTTCATGACCATCTTCTTGAATGAATGATGATAAACTTGTTTCAGCAATTATATCAGAGACCACTAATATTGTTGATCCCATTAGAGGAAGCAAGATCATTACCTCACAGGAAACCTTACTACTAGGGACAAAACTTTGAAGGCTTCTGAAGGGCTGCGAATGAATGTAGGCTTTTTGCGTTTTCAAGAACTCCGACAATGGGTTCATATGGTGGTTCAGATCTAGGGCGTTTGAGGTTTTAATAGATGAGTTCGCCGACAATGGGGTTCACAGTGAGATGAGCTCGCCGACGTTGAGGCTCGTGGTGGTCTAGATCTGGGTCAGTTGACACTTTCACCGACGATGAGGTTTTGTGGTGGTGGTTATGGAAATGAAAATGAAAAGGGGGAAGAGGAAGGGTAAGAAGATGAATAGAAGAGAGAGAAAGATCAAAGTAAAATATAAAAAAAATACCACATCATCATTTAAATTAATAAAAAATACTAGTCAGCAATAAAATAATTATAAAATAAATATTTTAATGTCACGTCAGTATTTTGTTAAATATTTAACAGAGTTTTGACGGTAGGGACCAAATCGAAAGATAAACGAAAACTCAGGGGTAAAAAATGTCAGTTTTGAAAACCCAGGGACCAAATTGTCAATAAACTCAAAACTCAGGGACCAAAAGTGTCATTTTCCCTATATTATATATTATATTAATTATAAATCCAATTTTATTTTCTTGATAACTTATCCGTTTTAGCTCGAATTGGATGATTCAAATTGCATTGTGCTTGTTATTTTCCGCTCTACAAAACACAATACTAAAATACTAAATTGATTAGTACTAAGTGTTCGTTATCATCAATACATAATTAAGTGAGATTAATAAGCCCAAAAAGTCAACAATCATCTCCATCTTATCACAGATAAACATATCATTTTATCTTTAAGTCCTCTATATAAAGAGCTTTACTAAGCCCTAAACGGTATGTCATTCATAATTCTACTTAAGAGTTCTCATATCATCTACCTCCAAATTACTGACTTGATCAGCGGAGATAGTTTTGCCGGCACCACACTGGTGTTTTCTTGTTCTTATTCTACAGTTATTCAAGATCAAAGAGATGCAATGCATGTAGAATGCACGTGATCGACTGTAGCGGAAATGATCCTCTACAATATCTAAAGACATTCATTTATAAATAGGAAAGAATCAAAATTCATGTAAAAGGAACCCCAACGACAATTTTTATGAAAGAATTCCTATAAAATTTATATCGACTTTGAAAAATTATATCTTTTTTTATACTTAACAAAAAGGGGTGGTTATTGTTTCTAAATTTCTTATGATTAGTCTAGTTTCAAGAAAAAATAAACATTAACTATGAATTTCAAATAATAATCATTGAAAAATCCCGTAATAGAAGACACTCAAGTTTTTTCCGAGCCATAATCATTGAATCTTAAACTTAAAAAATCATAACTTTTAAACCACAATCAAAATCACGTGATTCTTTTTTCTATAGCTTTTTATATCAGTCTATTTTTATATAAGATTGAACACATAACCTAAATCAATATATGAAAATTACGATTTTAGTTGATATATATCAGACTCACATGACTAACAAAATTTGAAGAAGAAAAGAACTAAACTTGATTTGAATATGTGATTTCCTCTGAAATTTTCTCCCTATGAGATAGAATAAGAGAAATTTGAGAGGGAGAAAAGGAATTTGATCTATGACATTTTTTTAATATGTGAAATTCTTCCTATCAGATGGAATAAGAGGAACTTGAAAGTGAGAGACTAAGATGAGAAATTTTGATAGTTTTTCTCCCCTCAATTTTGATATGTCAATTTCTCTCGTCCTTGTTTTCCTCCTTCTCTTCCCTTCTCTCTCTTTTTTCTCCCGGCTTTTCTCTTTTATTGTGTTCAATAGCCAAATTGAGATAAATAAAATATAAGAGATAATTTTTCTTGATAATTCTAATTATTTTCAAAATAATGATCTCCAATCAAATCAATTAAATCTTTAAGCATTGATCTTAATCTATCTCAAATGTCATTTATCTTTAATAATTTCAAACTTGTTTTAAAAGAATTATTTTATCTCCACAATTTCATCTCTATCATCTATCACAAACAACAATTTCAATTAAAACTTTTTTTTCTTTTGAAATTAAAAATCAAAATCAAATTGAAAAAACATTTTATCTTTAAAATCAAAAGCCAATTTTATCTTTAAAATTCAAAACCAAATTGAAATCAAATTCAATTTAAAAAATCTAAGGATAAATTTTATCTTTAGAATTTAAAAAATAAAATAAAATTTTATTTTCTTCATTTCATTTTTATTTTGTATATAATTTAACTTTTGATAAATAAATTTAACCTGGACAATATACGATATCTACACCTACTCTTAATCCCACCAGGACAAAGCAAATAAACCGAGAAGCACATCACGATTCCAAATACGAACCCGATCAAGAGTAGCCAAGCGGTCACGAATGGCAAGCCAACGAATAAAAGAGTGACAAGGGATTTTATCACCAAACCAAAGAAGTCAAAACCATGGAACATTGTAACGATGCACTCGAATAGTATCCCAAGCACTAGAAATAGAAAACCCCTCCCGAAAGTCCAAATAAACTGATCTGCAACATGTAATAAGGGTGTAATCCCTAAGACATAAAACTGAACAAAAAGAAGAATTGGAGATGATATAGGCCAAGACCAACAACCCTACGTAGTAATAAAAGTAGAAACCAAAGTCTCATGTGTACTACTGGCCAGATGAACAATATGATTACCATGAAAGCACCTGAAGCGAATAGCGAGATAACCAGTACACATTATGCCAAATAAAACAGAAGAAACCATCCCCCACTATACAACGAATATGAGGCCGAAACTAATCGCGAACCTTCAACAATAGCCTCCAACACCAAGAATACGCATATGAGGACCCAACCTCCCACACACTACGCCCCTTCAAAATATTACATTAGATCACATTTTATGAATTATCATTTAAAGAAAATAATTTTAAAAAAAATGATATTTTCTTAAATGTATGTGTAGGTTGAAGGGATGATTTACTAAACTAGCGGAATTTGATTTAGTAAACTAATTAACATTTAATTATGGATCTATTAATATCATGCAATTTGTGAAAAAACATGTAGATTCATGCTTTAAATTTCGAAAATTAAAATAAAAACTTACATTGAGTAATAAATGGAGAATCGGTTGGAGGTTTCTTTACAGCATCAAATCCTCAGCAACACCGGATCTTCTATGCTATATCCCGATCGATCAAACGAAACCCGATTGTGGGATCGAACTTTAGAAGAAATTGGGAAGAAGAAAAAAATATTTTCTTCCCAATGGACTAGGGAAAATCGGCTAAGGGGGGAGGGAGAAGGAAGAGAGAATTCCGAATTTCTAAGGAATTTAATTGTGTGATTTATGAATGACCCAACCCTCCTATTTATAGAAAAATAGGAATCCTAATCCCATTAGGATTAATCTATAGAGATAAATACAAAAAGAAAAAAGATTATCTCTTTCCTTTATCTTGCAATTTCGAAAATGCCATAGATAAATAGGAGATTATTTTCTTTTCTTTATTTTATTTATCTTGGGTAAATAAATCTATATAATTATTATAGGATATAATTCAAATAATTATCTCCTACAAATTATCTATGAAGGCCAAAATTAATAATAAATAATTAATAAATCAAATTTATTTAATTAATTATTTTGGGCCAATTTCAATTGGGTTCATTAATCCAATTGGGCTTGAAACTCTCTCTTAAATTAATAAGTCCAACTTAATTAATTTATTTATTAATTACCATTTAAATAAAATATTTTATTTAAACAATTAATAATATTAATATTTTCTCCCAACTAAATATTATCAAATTATATTTAATTATTAATTTCCATTTAAATAATTTTCATTATTTAAATAATTAATAATAAATATTTTAATTATTAATTTCCATTAAATAAACTCATTATTTAATTAATAATTTTATCGATAACATTTTATTATTAATTAATTAATTTTAATTATTAATTTCTGTTTAAATATAATTATTTAAACAATTAATAATTGTTAATTAATTTCAAATTATTAATTACCATTTAAATATACTCAATATTTAAATAATTAATAATGTATATTTAATAATATTTCATTATTAATTTCATGTTTAAATAAACTCATTATTTAAACAATTAATAATGTTTATATTAATTACCGTTTAAATATACTCAATATTTAAACAATTAATATTGTCTATTTTAAGTAATTCACTTTACTTAAAAATTTCCATTTCTTCTACTTGATTTCGCGACTACGATATTTGGGCTAGCATAGGGACCCGATGGACCTATAGATCATGGGCTTAAAAATTAGTCAATTAAGTGATTAACACATAATCAGTTAATTACTTATTATCTAACTATGAATAATTCCACTATAGATTCATAGCTGAACTCCCCTCACTATAGATGAGTTACGTCCATTTAGTTTATCTTTTATTTATATCTGTGATATATCCTTCACGTGGAACCCTCATAATTACAGACGGATAAATTTACCGTTTTGCCCCTGTAATTACCGCTTTATCCTTGTGTTCCCGCTGATTCTCCAATGAACTTTATCTTTAGTCGAACTAGAGATAAGGTACTTCTGTGATCAATAGAAGTCGTGGCGCCACTTGTTCATGTCTCGAATTAGTACATCAAGGGAGTTTCCTAAAGTTCCTAAAATATTTAGGTATCGCACTGATACCGTTAATTTATAGGAAAGTTATGAATTCCATCTTGTGAAAATGAGTTCCAGACTACTTATCTAGTCATGTTCCCAAAACGAAGTGTATTGAGCGTTCTTACGGATCACTCTCAACCATGTGAATCAAAGAACATAACTCCATAAATAGGAGTCCGCATTTCACTCAGGATTGAGATCTATCACGGTTGATAAACTTAGTTTGATATTCGATCATTTCTCGTAAAACCGGTACTAATGAGAAATTTGATCGAACATCGTGGTCCTGTCTTATACAATCAACATTGCATATGATACTTCCATTTCATGTCTCCCACATGAATGATCAGGATTAGATCATTTGTCTATAAACAAAATGCGAAGCTATCAACAGTGTTACCAGGATAAGGTTCCCAAACGTTATCCGTTTACTGTAGACACGTTTAAGTTACTCATCTCGACTTTAATCCTCTTGTATGACTCACATACTAAGTCGTGATTTCATAAGAGTAACTTAGGGTTTACTATTTGAATGTTTGATATTTATATATTTCCCATATATTCCTAATATCGTTAATTAAATCAATCTAGATAATATAAAGAACTTATGTTTATTTATTTAATTTATTCTTAATAAATTATTATTATTAAATAATTACAAGTTCTAGGACACCATTCCTAACATAGGTTAGGTTGCACATTTGATTAGGGTGAGAAGAAAAAAACGTTATTCTTAAAAAAAATTTAAAACTGTTATAAATATTTATATTAATAGATGTCCATAAATCCCATAGGCTACAAATCTCATTTCTTTTATTCAAACCTATAACCCTACGAGTTACAATTTTCAAATTCATTCTTTGTATTCAATACTCTATATATTTGTATGCTTATATATAGTGGTTGATAAAAAAAAAATAAAGATATCCCAAGTGAATATGATATATCACTTTTCTATTCTCTTATCTTCTCCATCTTTTTTTTTTCTTCCTTATATTCTCCATATATCTCTCTTTATTTATTGTTTTTCGATTTAGTTTATAACAAAAACTTTCATTATCTTTTAAATATCAATTCATCAAATGCTATTTTTAAACCCCTAAATTAAAAATACACATTTAAAAATATATTATTGGAGATAAATAATGTTTTAAACAATGACGGTGGAGGGGGAGAATAGTACAAACCAAATTCGAGAAACGTACTAGTTTTGACTGTTGACTCTTCCCTATGACTATGAGCGCACCCGGTTTTCCACTGACCATAGTTTTTGATTGTCAACCTTCCTAAATCAGCTGCCACATCAAATTCCAAAACATTTTTTTTTGGAGCCCACGTCGATATCTGACTTACCGTCCTACACTACACTACATTACAAGTTACAACTAAACAATTCAAATGTGAGATAATTACGAATCATATCTTTAATTTATTTGATTTACCAATAACATTAGTGTAGTTTAAAAATGATTATCAACATTCTTTTTTTGAACTGAAATGATTATCAACATTAATTAAACATATGTCTCTATCAATTCAATATAATGAAATTATATGTTTGTCACTTATATTAACGAAAAATTTACTTGGAAATCGATTTTGATATAATATTTATAAATATATCATCACTTAAAACTATTTATAAATATAATATTTTTAACTATGTTAATCAGTGACTAATGTGTGAATCAGTGATAGTGTAAAAATATGTAATTCAATATTTATCACTGATTCCCACCATTAAAATTTACTATATATTTATAAATATTTTTAGGAGTTGATATTTTACAAATATTACTAATAACTAAGATTTGTAGCTGCCCATATTTTAATTCTATTAAAGGTTATTAAAATATTTAATCAACGTGTGAATTATAGATTTTACACCTTCTAAATATATAGATTATTCTAAAAAAAAATTAGTTTAATCTCTTAAATAAAAAAAATATTAATTTAGTCTTTATTAATGAATCGATCAAACATTTTTTTATATAATTTTTTTAAGAGAATCTAAATCTATTTTAATGTGCTTGGTTTTGATTCTTAACATTTTCTAGTTACACTCTAATGAACACTTAACCTTTATTAACAACTCCTAGTTCAACCATTACATTGGGTGAAATTACACTAGTACACGTAGAATTTCTTAACTTGATCAAGGAATGCACAATTGATATGTCCACATCATATAGAAAGATAAAACTACGTTACTTGAAAGGATACATCTACGTCGTCTAGCAAGACTACATACCTAAAACTAAGTAGATACATTATTCAAGTATCTAATCAAGAGACGACATGTGGCATAACCAACACTTGTCACGTAGTTGGGAAGCAACATATGGCCCAATCCTGAAGCGACACATGGCACGATGATGTCATCAATTTATTCTCTTATAAATAGGAGAAGAAACTCAACCATAAAGTAACTAATTCTACTCTAATTATGTCTGACACACTAACTCTGACTTAAGCATCGGAGGGTGTTAGGATAGCATCACATCGGTGCTTTATTTCTTTCTTGTACAGGTATATACAGTGCTGGTCAACTACTCAACACATCACCTATGTAACACCTTCAGTGCAGCGCGCTACCTCCGACTCATTTCATACTCTAAATTTGTTGCATACGTGAAAGTTCTCCATTTTTATGCAACATTGATACAATATTTGAAAAGATATAAGAAGAAAATCAAAGTCATTTAATGAGATCTCTCTAAATGAAAAAAAATGATGATACCACAAAAAACTAGATAGTATAATATATATATATTTTTTAAAAATATTACATCGAAGTAGAAGGGAGAAAACTCGAACATTTGATCTTATGACGAGAGAAGATGCATAATCAGTTGTGCTATCGCTATGCTAAAATTGACAACTAGACAATCTAAATTGAACTTTAGAATCATAATTTAAAACAATATGAATTACAAAAACAAATTAAAAACAACTAAAATACTAGAAAAACTAAAATAAGATGAAACTAATTAAACAATAATAAATCTTGATTTTTAATTAGCCAAGAATAACAAATTGTCTTTACAAATTAAAAGACTTTCCTTTACCAACAAATTAACAACATCCATATAACCGAAATTATAAAGGATTAATTAAATTGACAAGACATAGATTCATAAACCTCGATATCATCGAAGCTCCATAAATCCCCGACAACTTGTTCTTCCGCCGCATTAGTCACCGTTGACTGACCATCCATATACGGAATCTGATAAAACTTCATCACATTTTCATACGCCATTAACTCCTCGGACAGCTTCTGCACCTCATTCTCCTCCTCCTCAGAGGCGGAAACAACCTTCTTCTCCTCCTCCTCCGCAGCCGGAGCCGGAAAATGAGTTTCCATGAATTGATGATGTAGAGGAGGAGAGGTTAGAATTGAAAAGGAGTCGTTTTCATTGGGAAAGTTGACTTTAGCTTTGGAACCTCGGATTTTACGAGCTTCATTGTCGTAAGCACGAGCAGCTTCTTCAGGTGTATTGAAAGTACCAAGCCAAACTCGAATACCTTTTCTTGGATCACGAATCTCAGCTGCCCATTTCCCCCATGGTCGTTGACGTATCCCTCTATATAGATTCTTCCTTTGCCTCTTTTTTGGCTTTTCGTCTTCTCCTGCACATTTTTTTTAATCATCTAAAATTCAAAACCCAATTCCATAAATTTAAAAAAAAAAACATAAACGAAATGGTTATGAAATTTATTGTGGGGTTTACCTGAAGAACGCAGTACTGATCTTTTGACGGGAATGGGATTTTGAATGGAAGAAAAGTTGTTGGAATCGAAGAAGGAGGTGTCGGGCCATATATCAGAAGCAGAAACTCGCTGGCCGTCGCGGCGTGGGATCAAGCTAGAGATAATTGCACCGCCACACATTTTCTAAAGCAAGAATTTCACTCAGAGTTTGGTTAAAGAATTAGAAGAGAAAATGAGAAAATAATTTCGGAAGTGGGGTTTAAGTTTTTTGTTTTTCTGTGATGATGAAAATGATTGAAAGGAAGAAGAAGAGGAGGGGTTTTTGAAGGAGGGAGAAGGGTGGTGGATAACAGATAAGAATGGCTTGGAACTTTCTTCGATTTCACCCATTTTGTTTTGTTTTTTAATTTAATATTTGGGATTCTTTTTTTTTTATGGGGTTTTTACTGTGGAATTTTGGGGTGGGGGCTTTTGCGTGGCTGCCAAGCATGGTTTAACTAAATTGACTTTTGTAATGAGTAGGTGAAATGTTTCTAAGCTTAAAAAAAAACCATGTAAAATGTAATTGCATTCAAAGTTTGAATCATTTCATAATAATTTTTTTTTCTTTTAAAAAGTAAAAACCACCTCTGAACTATGCACCTTGGGACAATTACTCCCCGAAACTATTTTTTTAAGTAAACACCACCTGAATTATGAAAGTTGTGATAAATACCCCTAAATTATTCTCTTAAACAAATACCCCTGAATTATGCTATAAAAAAACCCTGAATTATGTGAGGGTGTCATAAGTATCCCGTCGAACTAATATTTTTAAGCAAATTCCTCCTAGACTTTTTATAAGTGTTTAAAATAAACCGTTTTATTTTACTCCGTTAAATTTGATAACATAGTATATAAAAGTTTTGGTTTAACGTTAGAAAATTATCTCTAAAAGACAAGTCACACGGGTGGTAAAGAGGAACAAAAAAAATTTAACGGGTGTAAACAAAAGAGTTTATTTTAAATACTTATAAAAGTTCTGAAGGGTATTTGCTTAAAAAATAATTAGTTTGGGGGGGATTTTTTTTTTTTTTTTTACAACTCACATAGTTCAAGGGAAAGAATAGTTCTATCACAGCTTGCAGAGCTAGGAGGTGTACTTACAAAAATAGTTATGTCATAAGTTTCATAGTTTATGGATGCCTTTTGCTTTTTCCCCTTATTTTTTAAGTCCAAATTGTAGGTACAATACTTTTCGATATGATTATAGTAATTTTTTTTAATATTTATAAATATAGTGTGATTTATATTATAACTTTCTATAATATTTATAAATATATCATTTTATTTGACATGTTAATTAGTGATTCACCATATATCACAATCAATAAGTCATTTATCATACTCAATCAATAATTTGACTTGTTTTTAAAGAATTACATATTTGTATATACTATTTTTTTTAGTTATTACATCACATTAGAAAAAATAGAAACTCAAACCTTCGACCTCATGAGAAAGAAGTAAGTACCTAACTAGTTGAGTTATGCTCATGTTTTCGTAAATGCTTTTTAAAGATGATAAATTTATCAAGGGTAATACAAATAAGAGCCTTGTAGTTTTGGTCAAATGCAAACACGGCCCTAGTTAAAAAAATAAAAATTTATATCTTTATAGTTCCTGTAATTTGACCTAGCCTCTCACCACTAACGTCGTTAACTTTTTTTCATATTCATAACTTCTTCATTTGAACTTCATTTGGACGATTCCAGATTTTCCAGAATTCTCGTTTTCAGCTTTACATTATGGTCACTTCATTACTTTGAAATCATAAGTAAATAAAAGAGTTATCATCATCAAAATATTAAGTAGAAGCCATAAAAACCCCTTTATTTACTGATGATTTTAAAGTTTTGAAGTAATCATAACGTAAAGATCGAAACCAGGATTCTGGAACATTTGGAGTAATCTAAATCGAAATTCAAACGAATAAATTATGACTAAAAAAAACAGTCAATGACGTTAGGGGGGAGGGGTCAAATTGTATAATTTTGGAACCATAAAGATATAAATTTTCATTTATTAACTATACATGGTGTATTTACATTTGACCGAAACCACATAGGTCTTATTTAAATTTTACCCATACCATGAAAAATTTCATAAACTTTTCAATTAGTTATTATTAATGATATCAAAATTTTGGTGGGCCTTGTCCTCACGAGAACATTATTATTTTTTTCTTATAATTTTTTTTTGATTTAAATAATGGGAAAAATAAAATAAAAATAGCACTATTTTAACTCATCTTTTCATCAATGGCTGCATTTTTTATTTAACAAATTAGTAGCCACATAGTCTAAATAAATAAACTAAATTACCCCTACCATCAAATCATTCCATCAAATCACTCTCTCTTTCTTCTTTCTTTCTTTCCCTCCTTTCTCTCATGTTCCCCAACTTTTTTTTTTCTTTTTTTCTTTTAAATATTATCACCTCTCATTCTCTCTTTCACTCTCACTCTCTCTCATCTTTCATTCTCAAATATCCCTATTTTTTTTAAAATAAATGTTTCCCCCCATTTTTCCCCCATTCCCCATCAGAATTATTTTCCCTCTCTCCCCCTCATTTCTCATCTCCCAAATATAGCTTCATTTCCATATCTCTCTCTCTCTCTCTCTCTCTCTCTCTCTCTCTCTCTCTCTCTCTCTCTCTCTCTCTCTTCAAAATTCCACAATTTCATCTACTATATTCTCTTTCTAGTTCCCACGGCTACTCTTTTTTCTTTTTTTTCTTTTTGAATCCGCCATGTTCATCTATACAAACTCTCCATCATTTTTTTCCATAATCTACAAATCTACTCACTTTTTCTTTTCATTTATTCTTTTTTCTTGTTTTTTTTTCATAAACCATGTCCTATGTTTTTTGTCCTTTCTTTTTATCCTTTTTTTCTCTTCAAAATCTTACATCTTGCGGATCTTGAAGATTTTGACAAAAGGTAATGTTTTTTTTTTTTTTTTCTTAATTTTTCCTCATTATCTCTTAAATTTCAAGATTGTACGTTCTTTGTTTTGTGTTGTAATATTCGTAAAATATTTATCTGCAATATATATAATATACGTAATGTACATAAGTGACGAAATGATGAACGAATCCTCTTTCAACATAGGTGTTTTTTTAATGTATAATTTTGTAATATACGTAGTTTTTTTTAAGTGTACTGTAATATACGTTATATGCCTTATGTCTGTTTTGTTAAAGTATGCAATACACGTAATATACATAACATTCGCAATATACAGATTTTTGTTCCTGCATTTGTTGTCAATTTGATAAATGTATATTATGTATATAAGACCATAATAGTCATCTTTGTCTGTTCGCAGTGTACTATTATGTGTGCATATCAAGTTTTTGTTTTGTGTTGTAATGTTATGTGTTCATATTAAATATATGATGTATATTATGCATATGAGGCCTAATAACCATATTATGTATATTTACATTCTTTGTTATATGTTTTAATATTCGCAACGTGTTATCTACAATATCTGTAATATATGCTTTCATCATAACTGTTTTTTAATGAATAGTTCTATAATATACGTAATATACATAACTACCTGTTTTTTCAGTCCACTACGTTTTTTCTTAGTCACACATTATGTTTATGTATTATATGTAATATTACATTCCCCACTCTTTTATGTTATGTTTTTTTGGTTAGTCGTACATTAGGTAATATACGTACTATACATAAAATACAGTTCTTTTCGTCTATTTGTATATTAAGTAATTTTTTTTGTATATTAAGTATTGTGTAATTAACACTCTTTCGTTTTCTATTTGCAGATTAAATGACATGTATATTACGTTCATCCTTCACTTTTTCTCAAATGCACTTATGAATCGAAGGACGATATAGACAATATACCAAATGTACATAACACTTTATATGAGAGGAAAAATATAAATAATATACCAAAATGAATCTACAAAAATGATTTAAAATTGAAATATGTAGTATAAAATCAAATATATAAAATATACTGAGTACATTAAAGGACTATAAACAATATACTAAATATACCGTAAACTGGAAATAAATAATGCATCGGGAAAGAAAAATTGTATTGGAAAAGAAAAATGTTAGAAATGTCAGACTATACATAATATACAGACGTGTCAGAGTGTCAGAGGTGTCAGACTATACCTGACATATGAACAAAATGGGGGAGGGAGTTCAGTTATGAGAAAATGGGAGAGGGTTAGGATGCGATCCGTTTTTAATTAAAAATTGATTTTTCAAATTAAAAACTCAAAAAGTAATCATTACTCCCTATCGCTTCGTATATCGCGCATGTCAGGCCGAATTTTTTATTCTCATCTGATCAAGACAGGGACGTCAAATCAAAGCCTATTTTCGTCTTTTGCCTCTTTTTGCAACTGGATGAAGCGGGCCATGTGGCTATTCCCTTACTTTTGTTCATTGATGGCTATCTATTACAAATGGGCTCTTCAGGTGGCTATTTGTAATTTTCCCCTTAAATAATTGGTGATATGAATAAGGGATGTGCCTGAACATCCCAACTAAAATTGCATAAACTTAACACACTCATTATTTAACGCAGCCAAAATTTTATTAAACATAAGAAAAAATACAATAAAGTTAATGTAGTCTACATAACCTAGAAAGAAGGTATACTACTAAGATCAAAGGGAAAGATGCACGTAAGATCCTTGTGGTTTTGGTCAACTACAAATATACCCTTTATAGTTAAAATAAGGGTAAAATGCAAAAGAGACCCATGTAGTTTTGGTCAAATACATGAACACCCCATGTGGTTTAAAAATGGCAAATCACACCCGTGTAGTTCCAACTTATGCCAAAGAGACTCCTCTCCTCCAACGTCGTTAATATTGTTTTAGTCATAACCTCTTTGTTTGAACTCTGATTTGGATGATTCAAGATGTTTTGAAATCCTCATTTCGATCTCTAAGTCACGTCACTTTAAAATTTCAAAATCGTTAATAAATAAAAGAGTTTGTTATTGTAAACGGATAGACTAATGATATATTGAATTAGGTTAAATTGTATGGAGGTTACATCGACTTATATAGAAATGTAAACCTAACTAGACTAGGAAACTAACTTAAACAAGGAAATTAAAATATAAGAAAAATATCCCTAATCTACATAAGGAATGTCATAAATACATATTCTAACATCCGCCCTCAAACTCAAGATGGCATAACATACACCAACTTGAGTTTGCTAAACATGTGATACAAATATGACTTTGTGAATCAATGTCTTCATTGAGTGGAAGTTATGAGAGATGTCTGGAGAAACCATAATCAACACAGTGCGAAAAAAACTATAAGTTAATGATTTTGAACAAAGATGTCCGACAAAACTGACATCGAAAGCAGAGCGAACCCAACTTCTGAAGCACAAGCAAAGATGTCAAAATAAAGGAGCAATAGACACGTCAAGCATAACCAACTTCTGATGATCGACTTTTGGACAAACGGTATCATTGACGGATTCTCTTCCCTCTTATGTGGAGATGTGTCAACATATAACCACAACATAATGGTTACCCAAAATCCAAACCCTAGATTTATCTACATATATTGGAGGATGAAACCCTAACGACACACCAAGGTCCATAAAACCCAAACACTGGTTCTAAACCTTCAAAGCTCATATTTCATATATATGTTCCACGACCAAAGACGATATCCAACTGGAGCTAAGAAAACCCAACAAAAGACTAACAAAGAGTCCCAAATTAGTAAACGAATGGGAAAATCAAACACAAAACATGATCAGACAGACGAAAAACTCTAAAAATCAAATTTGAAAAACAAACCAAATAAAAAAAATCAGGACAACAAGTAAAAAACTTCTTTTCTGACCTAATCATGCACTGTTTTATTCCAAAATCATCATAGAACAACCGACAATGGGATTCCGATCAAAACCTAAAAAACAACGGCGAGTTACGGTGGCTCACACGCCCACATGCGTGGCTATTTTCGGCTAATGGAGGTTGCGACTTGGTTCTCCGGCAGCCAACGACTCTTCCTACGAAGGTGGTGTCGACTACTGGCCCCTCAAAGATTGATGAACTAACGTTAAACGCTAACCTTAATCAGGAGAGAAGCTCTTGACGATCCCAAGAAAACCTAAATTAAGAAAGCTTATTAAAAGTTTAGAAGCTTCCCTAGATAATCAAATGGCTCCTTCACCGGAAAAGCTTACCCAGATGAAGGAACAAAACGGGATCGAAATAGAGACGACAAGAAAAATTAAAAACAAGGCCCTGATACCATGTAAATGGAGAGACTAATGATATATTGAATTAGGTTAAATTGTATGGAGGTTACATCAACTTATATAGAAAAGTAAACCTTACTAGACTAGGAAACTAACTTAAACAAGGAAATTAAAAGATAAGGAAAATATCCTTAATCTAAATAAGGAATATCATAAACATATATTCTAACAAATATAATCAAAATATAAGGTTTGATTGAAGTCGTTAACCCTTTCATTTACTATTGATTTAGAAGTTTTGAAGTGACCATAATGCAAAGCTTGAAATGAGGATTCCAAAACATCTTGAATCATCCAAATTGAAATTTAAACGAAGAAGTTATGGCTAAAAGAAAGTTAATATTGTTGGAGGGGAGGAGTCTCATTGATGTAATTTGGAAATACAGAGGTGTGATTTTCCATTTTTAACTACATGGGGTGTTCATGCAATGACGAAAACCACAGAGGTCTTTTTGGCAGTTTACCCTTAAAATAAAAATTATACCATTGTAGTTCCAAATTATACAATATGACCTCTTCCACTAACGTTGTTAACTTTTTTTTAGTCATGACTTCTTCGTTTAAACTTTGATTTAGATGATTGAAAATGTTATGGAATCCTTGTTTTGAGCTCTACGTTATGATCAGTTAAAAACTTCAAAATCATCAGTAAATAAAAGAGGTATCATCATCAAAACATTATGTATGATTGAAGTCATGAACTCTTTTATTTACTAATGATTTAAAAGTAAGTGACCATAACATAGACCTCAAAATGAGGATGCCAGAACATTTTGAATAATTAAAATTAGAGTTTAAACGAAGAAGTTATGACTAAATGAAAGTTAATAGCGTTTGTCTGTGTAACGTCCTGTTATTTTACAGATAATTTTTTTTATTTAAGTATTTAATTAATTTAATTTCTAGTGTTTATTTAATTTAATTTAGTTAATTTGGAACTTAGATGCTATAGTCTTTTACTTGGTAGTTAATATTATTAAAAGATTATTTAGAAACTAGATGCGTTAAATATTATTAATGGGCTAATTAATAATACTTAATCACCTTCAAACTTAGTGCTAAAGTGTTTAGTAATGTAATGAGGGGATTATAGTTTTTACATGCATGGGGTAAATTTTAAAAGAGAATTAAAAGAGCAAGGGCCACTTTGAAAAGTAGAATTGTCTCTTCAAAATTAGGTATCTTATTCTCCTCCTCATTGAAACAAAGAAAAGAAAAACATCAAAACTCCTCTCCCTCTCTTCTCCTTTGCTCCGCCGACCCCTCCATTACCAAGGGACGAGATTCTCATCCCTTCTCCATTTTACGTGATTCTTAGTGCATTGGAATGCCTCTGTAGAAGGAGAAAATTCAACCAACTATAATTCGCCACATAATTATCTAAATTATGATAATTTTACATGTCATTAAATAGAGACCAATCGCAATTTGACATGTGTCTCTATTTTAAAATAAAAGACACAAAATCGGCAAATAAGATGACGCCACGTCTCTATTTCAATGGTCGTTTGATAATATAAGTTGGCCCAACCAAATTGTGCCATGTGGCACTCAGGCCCATTATCAAATTAAACCCGGCCCACCAAAAAGCCCATTGAAAACTCTATAAATAGAGTAGGTCATTCATAATTCAAGAGGACTTTTGGAGAAGAAGAAGACGGAAGAAAGCTCTGACGATCTAAGATAATCTCGAAGACTCTAAACATCCAAGACGATTCGAAGAATACGAAGATCCAAGGCAATCTGAAGAATTCAAAGACTAAATACTCTGAAGAATTTGAAGATTGAAGAACACGAAGATCAAAGACAACTCAAAGACTATAAAGATCCAAGACGGCTTGAAGGATTATTCGAAGGCAAATACTTTGAAGATCAAGATCCCACAAGCCCGGAGAATTATAGTGTTCAAGATAGAAGATTTCAACCAGTCAATCCTTTGATCCGAGAATACGTCGATCGACCCTCGAGTCAAAGTTTATACTTTTGAGAAAGCATCAGAGGATATTTATTAGAGATTATAACTACTCAAATTAATAAATACAAATCA
This sequence comes from Gynostemma pentaphyllum, assembly GCA_028015215.1. NCBI lineage: Eukaryota > Viridiplantae > Streptophyta > Magnoliopsida > Cucurbitales > Cucurbitaceae > Gynostemma > Gynostemma pentaphyllum. The sequence goes on along the minus strand of CM051354.1, from coordinate 42,188,160 downwards.
TTTATTCCGCATTTATTTCTCTATATCGAAATCTCTGTGTGAACAAATTGGCACGCCCGGTGGGACCATCTCTACCTCTTATCTCTTTTTCATCATCCGAAAAACAATGGCAGCTAAGAAGACATCTTCAGAGACCGCTACCTCAAATGATTCTCAGAAGGGTCCTATCACTCGTAATCGTTCCAAAGATCTTCGATTACCAGAAATTCAATCTCTCTCGGTTGCTGAGAGCAAAATGAAGAAGCAACTGGAAGTACCTGATCATGAAGAGAATGTTAACATCCAAGGTAATCCTCCTACTGATCGTGAAACTAAAGATATATCTTCTCATCCTCTTGAAAAAATGAAAGGACCTACTGATCCATCAAATGATGAGATTATGTCTGTCATGTTGGCCGATACTGGTAGTATCGAAGACAAGATGGCTAATATGGAGAAATGAATTTCTATGCTGATAAAAGCAGTCGATGAATGTGACTCGAAGATTGCTTTTCTTATGAATAAGTTGGAACACCATGATGTAGCTGAATCAAGTCATAATCCTTCACAGGGGAAGATTGTTGAAGATAAAAGGAAGGATATTCAAGAAAATCATCAACCTCAACACTCTACTTCGATTGTTTCATTATTGGTCCAACAACTCCAAGATATGATCACGAACTCCATCAGATCTCAATATGGTGGGCCGTCTCAAAATTCTCTTCTGTATTGTAAGCAAAGAGAATTGACACTTTGAGAATGCCAATTGGATACCAGCCACTAAAATTTCAACAGTTTGATGGAAAGAGGAATCCAAAGCAGCATATTGCCCACTTCGTCGAAACATATGAAAATGCTGATACTCGGTGAGATTTTCTGGTCAAGCAATTTGTCCAAACGCTGAAGGGAAATGCTTTTGAATGGTATACTGACTTGGAGCCTGAATCCGTTGATAGTTGGGAAGAATTCGAAAAAGAATTTCTAAATCGTTTTTATAGCACACGGTGAACGGTTAGTATGATGGAGCTTACCAATGCAAAAAAAAGAAAGGATGAGCATGTTGTCGAATACATCAACCGCTGGAGAACTTTGAGTCTCGATTGTAAAGACCGTCTCACTGAAATATCTGCTGTAGAGATGTGTATTCAAGGCATGCACTGGGGATTGCTTTATATCCTGCAAGGTATAAAACCCCGCACTTTTGAAGAACTAGCAATTCACGCTCATGATATGGAGCTAAGCATTGCTAGTAGGGGAAATAAGGAAACTTTCATCCCCGATTTCAGAAAAGATAAGAAGGAAGTCAAGGTTAAAAAAGCTCCAAAAATCTCCACCAAAGATTCCATGGTTGTCAACACAACCCCATTTAAGTTTCCTCCAAAAGGAAAAGAGAAGATGGATGAAAGACGACAAGTAAATGAGAAGCGTCGTCTAACCCTGAAGAAAAGACAGGAAAAGATCTACCCTTTTCCTAATTCTGACATCCCTGACATGTTAGAACAATTACTCAAGAATCAACTCATTGAACTTCTAGAATGCAAAAGACCTGAAGAAATGGGAAGAACAAATGAGCCCAATTATTGTAAATTCCACCGAGTCGTTAGTCATCCGGTGGAGAAATATTTTGTCTTAAAAGAGATAATCTTAAGGTTGGCTCAAGAAAGAAAGATTGAGTTGGATCTTGATGAGGTTGCTCAGTCAAATCATACTACGGTAGCATCAACTACAAATGATCCGAATTTGCAAAATCTAGAAGCAACCTTAATTCAGTTTGGAACTTTTGAACCAATTATTGTTTGGTTCAAATCTAAAATTGAGAAGACCAGTATGCAAGAGGAAATCAAGCCTGAGGACAATGAAGATGAAGTCAGATGGACTCTTGTAACCCGTCGAAAGCAACGGAAACAACGTCATATTGAGAAAAAATCCCTTCCATCCAGAATAAAGCGTGGAAAGAAGAATAAGCAATCAAAGAAGAAGAAGAGTAAGAAGCCTAAATTCGTGGTGGAAGAAAGCAAAGATATCATTCTTCCGCGACGGAAATTACTCTTGAAAGAATTCTTCCCACAGGATTTCTTTGATGATATTGAAGATGAAGTTTGTGAAACTGTTGCTTGTAATACAGTTAACATACTTAGTGGTGATGATTATTCTATAGATAAGGCTCAAGATGTGATGAATTTGAATGATCTATCTTCTTTCACACTAAATGATCTGTTTTTACTTCCAGAACAGGTGAAACACGCTCTTATTGAGGCACTAAAATGTTCTAATGAAGGTTCTGATGCTTCTCAATCTCTGAATTCTCAAACATATACATGTACCTCATGTTGTACATCTATTGCCTTCACAGATGAAGATTTACTATTGGGGTCAAAGCCTCACAATAGACCTTTATTTGTTTCAGGATATCTCCGCGAGCAAAGAGTTAGTCGAATTCTTATCGATAATGGCTTAGCAGTTAATATAATGTCTAAATCCACAATGAAACAATTAGGCATCGCAATAGAGGAATTGTCAAAAAGCCGTTTAATGATCCAAGGTTTTAACCAAGGGGGACAACGAGCAATAGGCATGATTCGCTTAGAACTCATCATCAGGGATTTAAAAGCTAATACCATATTTCATGTCATTGATTCTAAGACCACCTATAAGTTTTTATTAGGTCGACCTTGGATCCATGGAAATGGGGTAATAACTTCTAGCTTACACCAATGTTTCAAGTTTCATCAAGACGGTGTGAAGAAAGTTGAGGCTGATACTAATCCCTTCACGGAAGCAGAATCTCACTTTGCAGACGTGAAATTTTATACACAAAGTGATGTAGTGGAAGAGATTATATGCGCAGAGATTCCTATGATTGAAAGTCCCAAAGAAGTGGAAATAAAATCGATGGAAGAAGCATTTGAGGCAAGTATAAATACTTCTGAGGTTCAAGATTCCCCAAAAGAAGAACCTTTACAACCTTCACCTTCTCCTATTTTGAGATATATCCCTTTATCCGAAGGAAGAATGGTGAATCACCATTCACCGAGTGCTCAAAAAAGGTAAAAGTTGAAGATTTTAAAATCTTGAAAGCAAGTTTTGCCATACCGCTCACAAGGATGACAAACCAAGGAGTCAAGAATTCATCGGTGGAATATATTGACGAGAAGGTTATCAACAAAGATACTTGTAGTCCTAATGAACGAATTGAAGGCGTGCATGATCCTAAGGCATATACAAACTTCTAGCAAATGCAGGATATGACTTTACAACTTGCACCAGGAGGCTGGAAAGTTTAAAGATCTTTGATAATGAAAGACCAGGACTCTCTGAAACACAAAAGAACCTTTTGAAGAAAGGTTATGCTGTACCTCATTCCAATGCTGGAATTGGTTATACAAACTCAGAACCAATTCGTATAACTAGGAAGGGGAAAGAGAGAGTTGAAGATATGCACTATATCTCGGTAGAAGAAATTGACGATTCAAAGGAAGAGAATGAAGTTAGTGAAAGGATCTCTGTCTTTGACCGTCTTGAAGTTCAAACTACTCGTCCATATGTCTTCAAAAGATTGAATGCATTTATAAAAGATGAGGAGGATCAACATCATACTTCAATTTGTTCTTCAGTTTTTCAAAGATTAAGTGTATCTACGACCAATGAAGAAAATAAGGGATAAAATTTGGTCTTTCATCCCATGTCACGTGAAAGTAAAGTGAAACCCTTGAAAGAGAAACAATTGGTTAGAGTAGACGATATAAAAGAAATTCAAAGTGTCATTCCTTCATGAATGAAGAGAAAAGCCTCCCTCTTAATAAATAGAGTGAAGCGACATTTCATTATCTCTACCAATCCAACAAAAGAAGATTGTGATGAGAATTATACAGAAGATAATGTTACTTGCCATCATGTTACTATTGAAGAGACTTCAGACTCAGAGACTTCTGAGGAGGATGATGATGAAGCTCCAATAACATTAGAAGATGGGAGTCAATCAATTGTTGAAGAACTTAAGGAAATAAACCTTAGTACGATGGAAACGCCTCGTATAACCTTTCTAAGCGCGTTGCTCTCTCAAGAAGAAGAAGGCAATTATATAAAATTGCTGATGGAATATAAAGATTTCTTTGCTTGGTCATACAAAGAAATGCCAGGACTTGACCCCAAAATTGCAGTCCATCATCTCGCGATTAAACAAGGTTATCGACCAGTTAAGCAAACACAACGTCGCTTCCGACCAGAACTTATTCCTCAAATTGAAATAGAGGTCAATAAGTTGATTGAAGCTGGATTTATTCGCGAAGTACAATACCCAACATGGATAGCGAATATTGTTCCTGTGAAGAAGAAAAATGGACAATTTCGTATTTGTGTTGATTTTCGTGATCTGAATAATGCATGTCCAAAAGACGATTTTTCGTTGCCCATCATAGAAATTATGGTGGACGCTACCACAGGTCATGAAACTTTATCCTTCATGGATGGCTCATCAGGGTATAACCAAATCCGAATGGCTCTTGAAGATGAAGAAATGACTGCATTTCGCACTCCGAAGGGAATATATTGCTATAAAGTAATGCCATTTGGACTGAAGAATGCCGGAGCCACTTATCAACGTGCTATGCAAAGAATTTTTTATGATATGTTACACAAACATGTTGAATGCTACGTAGATGTTAAATCCAAGGAAATGGCAAATCATTTACAGGATTTGAAAACAGTCTTTTACTGCTTAAGAAAATATCAGTTAAAGATGAATCCCCTCAAATGTGCATTTGGTGTGACTTCAGGAAAATGTCTTGGCTTCATTGTAAGACATCGAGGAATCGAGATTGATCAATCAAAAATTGATGCTATCCAAAAGATGCCAGAACCTCAAAACTTGCAATAGTTAATGAGTCTCCAGGGACATTTAGCCTATATTAGAAGATTTATCTCAAATTTGACGGGCCGTTGTCAACCCTTCCAGAGATTGATGAAGAAAGATACAGTGTTTGAATAGGATAAAGCATGTCAAAATGCTTTCGATAGTATAAAGAAATACTTGCTTAATCCTCTAGTTTTAGGTGCGCCTATAAGAGGAAAACCTTTGATCTTATATATTGCTGCACAAGAAAGATCACTTGGAGCATTGCTTACACAAGAAAGTGAAAACGGTAAGAACAAGCACTCTATTATTTGAGCAGAACTTTGACTGGAGCCGAATTAAACTACTCTCCAATCGAAAAAATGTGTCTTTCACTCTTTTTTGCTATTGATAAGTTGAGGCATTACATGCAAGCTTTTATAGTGCACTTGGTGGGAAAAGAAGACCCGAGTAAATACATCTTGTACGTTGAAACCACTGATCCTTGGACTATGTATTTTGATGGAGCATCACGGAGAAATGGGCAGGAGCAGGTGTAGTTTTCATTTTCACCCGAACAACACATGCTACCATATAGCTTTGCATTTGCTGAATTGTGTTCTAATAATGTTGCTGAGTATCAAGCGCTCATCATTGGTCTTCAAATGGCGTTAGAGATCGGGATAACACATGTAGACATCTACGGGGACTCTAAGTTGGTAATGAATCAATTGTTATTAGAGTATAATGTGAAACATGAAGACTTGATACCTTACTTCAAGCTTGCTAAAACTTTATTAGAAAATTTTGAAAGTGTAAGCCTAGAGCATGTCCCAAGGTTAGAAAATAATAAAGCAGACGCCTTGGCAAATCTTGCTACTGCGCTCACAATTTCTAAGGATGAAATCTTAAATATTCCTCTCTGTCAAAGATGGATCATGCTCCCTATTGAAAATAATTTTCAAGAAGCAAATATGATATCAGTTTATGTTATTGAAGAGGAAGATTGGCGGCAACCCATAATTGACTATCTTGAACATGGAAGACTCCCTGCAAACCCTCGTCAGAATAGTGATATACGAAGAAGAGCAGCTCGTTTTATCTATTATAAAGATACACTCTATCGTCGATCATATGAAGGACTTTTCCTTCGGTGTCTTAGAAAAGAAGAATCAGTTCAAGCACTAGAAGAAGCTCATTCAGGTGTTTGTGGTGCTCATCAATCAGGCCCAAAAACTCCATTATCAATTGAAGAGAACGGGATATTATTGGCCTACGATGGTTCAAGATTCAATGCAATATGCAAAAAGATGTGAAGCTTGTCAATTCCATGCTAACTTTATACATCAACCTCCAGCGCCATTACATCCTACTGTGGCGTCTTGGCCTTTTGAAGCATGGGGACTTGATCTTGTTGGACCAATAACACCTGAGTCATCAGCGAGACATTCTTATATTCTCGTCGGAACTGATTACTTCTCAAAATGGGCCGAAGCAATCCCGTTAAAGGAAGCAAAGAAAGAACATGTAGCAGATTTTATTCGCACCCATCATTTATCGATATGGAATTCCTTGCTATATTGTAACAGATAATGGGAAATAATTTTCCAACAGTTGGATTGATAAATTATGCGAAAAGTTTGGCTTCAACCAATACAATTCTTCCATGTACAATGCCGCAGCAAATGGATTAGCATAGGCATTTAATAAAACATTGTGCAACTTGTTGAAGAAAGTGGTCTCAAAGACGAAAAGAGATTGGAAAGAGAGGATTGGAGAAGCATTGTGGGCATACAGAACTACTTACCGCACTCCTACTCAAGCTACACTTTATTTTCTTGTTTATGGAGTGGAAGCTGTCCACCCATTGCAAAGAGAGATTCCATCCTTACGTATGACAATTCAAGAAGGACTAACTGAGGAAGAAAATGCTAAGATACATCTTCAAGAGTTAGAAGCACTGGATGAGAAGAGGCTTGATGCACAACAATCCTTAGAATGTTATCAAGCACGCATGTCTAAAGCTTTCAACAAAAGAGTACGACCTCGATCTTTTCAAGTTGCCGATCTTGTACTTTCAATTCGAAGACCCATCATCACAACTCGACATACAGGGAACAAGTTCACATCCAAATGGGACGGACCCTATGTTGTGAAGGAAGTCTACACAAATGGAGCATACAAGATAGTTGATAAAGATGGACTACAGATTGGTCCTATCAACGACAAGTTTCTTAAGAGATATTAAGCTTAAATTGTAAAGCTTCTAATTGTAAGAGCCTAAACTGCATGATATTGTACTTGAACTGCGTTCGACTTGATCCCTATTCATATAAAGGGTATGTAGGCAGCTTAAAGGAAACTTTGAGTTCAGTTAACCAAAAAAAAAAAATTGTAATCGAACTACGTTATGACTTGATCCTTAATTAAGAAAAGGGTACGTAGGCAGCTTAAATAAAATTAAGTTTAGTCAACCAACCAAAAAAAAAATTTGAGGAAACTATAAAATTCATTGCTTTATAACTTGTTTTTGAGTTATTAAAAGATGTATAAACAATTTGAGGAAACTACAAGTTCATTCAATGATAAACAAAGGGGGAAAAAATAGTCCATCCAACTGAAAGCAATAAAATAAAAGGGAGATAAGCAGTTCGTTCATAACAAGAATAAAAAAAAATACAAAACGATAAATGTCAACAACTCTTGAAAATCAAAGAAAGAAACTCAAAGAAGCCATTGGTAGTCTTTCAACTCTTCACGAGACCTTTCTAATATCTGACGAAGATTATTCAAAGACTTCACATCTGATTCAGTCATAGTCTGAACATTATCAAGGGCACTAACTTCTTCACGTATTTTTGAGGCTTCAGATTTTTGATGATTTAAACTTTCTTCATTCTCCTTATTTTTAACTTCCAGTGCCACATGCTCCGCTTCTAATTGTTGGATCTTTGCTTTTAATTCTTCGATTTCCCAAGTAATTGCCATTGAACGTTGCTGGAATCCATCTTGATTTATAAGTAAACTACTCTCTTTCAAAGATACTTCCTCCAAATGAGACTTGTGATCCACTAGCTAACGTGTCAATTGTGAAGAGAATGATGATTGCAATTCGTTATACTTCTTACCTTCTTGAAAATACTGTTTCACATTATTTTGTAGAGGCACTGAATCAATGACATTAATTTCTGAAATGGCGTGAAGTATTTTTTGTACTTCCCCCTCTATATTCGGAACCATTTCAAAAGAAGTACGAATAAGTTTTTGTCGAATACTTTCCCACATGGCTAAAGCAGTTTGACGCCGAAAATTTGAGATAACATCGTTTGCACAAAAATTAGAAATTTCTGAATGAGGGATGCAGATCTTATTTCCTCTGTTTTTCTCATCGTCGACTCTTTTAATGGGAGAACTATCAAGTATCACAGTAAAATCTTTCTCCAACGCCTTAGGATTTTGTACATCGACAACCACAGAATCAAAAGCATTAGGACCCGTGAATGAATGATCACTATGTTGTCCTTGAATTTCTTGAACTAAATCATCACAAGGAAGCTAGAAAAAAATCAAGTAAAACAAAAGAAAATTTACTTGTTAAAAAAAAAGTTGTGAGGTTGTTTTTTAAAAAAAAAGATAGGAGAAGAGATAATTCACCAAAGCTACAACTTGATTCGAAAAATTGGAAGCACTTGGAAGATCATCAAAAAAATCATCATCATAAAGAGATAGCTTCTTTAATTTTTTAGGCCTTTTCCAATGACGATCACCAGTACTACTATTGCTGTCATTTTTATCCTTGGAAATGTTGATTATCAGTTGCAATAACTCTGCTTCAAGTAAGCAGATCTTTTTACCACCATGTTCATTGTCGTTGCTGATACCCCTAGGTCGTTTCGGTTTCGATGGTAAAGGAAGATAGCTAGATACTAGGACATCAAAGCCTTCTTCCAAATAATTTCCATGCTTATTTAACCACCAACTCTTATAACGTCGGGAGACTTGATCATGAGGATTTGAAGCCGGTACTGGGACATATACTTGAGACGATGACTTAGAACTAACGCAAATTCTCCAATGGCATAGGACATTGTCCAAGTCAATAGAAGGAGAATCTCCCAAGTCATTGGGTATATCTTGATGAAACCCAAATTGCCTACTAAATCGGCAAGGACTATATGATTCTATTATAATAGAAGTTCCATGCCTTGATGATAAATAACATGATCGAAGATTCACAAAGTATGAGATGAATAAAAATGCCAAGTTGTCGTTATCTGTTAAGAGCTCACCTCTAAAATGAAGTTTCACATGCCAAAATACAGATTTTCCTCCATGAATCAACTCACGAGCTTGTAAATCATCAAAATGCTTAGCCCCACATTCGCTCGAAAAATTAGTCATCATCGGACCTTTAACTTCCGTGGGAATTTTATAATGAGTGTTAAAGTAATGAGCAAGCCAACCATAAATATAATGCATAGGGAAACAAGCCTCAGAGCGACCAGCTAAAGGAGAAGAATTGCTGATTTTTCCTAATCCATGATAAATGTTGGCAAGGACTGGAACGGCAAGACTGTAAATAAAACCCTCAGCCATTGAGCTAGCAGTCTTAAAAACCCCCGGGCGAATGAAATTGTTACCTTTATAAGGAAACACAAATATACACAGCCAACAAGAAAGAAAAGCAGCCAGATATGTTTTCTCTTTTCATTTATCTTTGACGCCAAGATCATAAAATATTTTCTCTTCTTCATTTTACCATTCACACTTTTTGGAAGACAAACTGTTTGGATTATTAGAGGACGACCCATTTTTTTAGGTTTTCTGGAAGGAAGTTTTAAATATTTTAAAACACCTTTGTACTAAAAAGAGATCCAAGCTTCAACAGGAATTTGAGACGGGTCAGACCTTAAAGATGCAATACGATGATACGCGGTAAGGAGAAATTCACAACTTCTGGGAAGTCGTTCATTCTTATCAGTTGAGAGTGTCAATTCTTTACTACATGGAACAACTTCATCATAAAACTTTCCCCTTATAGGGAGACCCCCAAACTTCCATAATTCCCATAAAGAGATAGATAATTCACCAGAAGATGTATGAAGGGTGTTTGTTGATGGATACCAAGCTTCACAAAAGGCTCGAACTATATTACAGTCATGATCATATGTGTAAAGGGAAGCAAGCACAACATCAAGTAAACGTGCATTATGAAGTAGTTTGCCACTCCGACCAACTACAGTCTCCAACCATTCCCAATAATAAGAGACATGAGAGAATTCTCCATGGATCTTTAGTGAAGGACCCCAACGAGTTTAACCCGAAATTATTCGGCGACCTAAAGTTGGTTCAAGATCATCATTAAAAGGCTTGGTGGTATGGGAGACTGTAAAATCCATACTTTGAAGAGTTATGAGCTACTAATTTCTCCATAGACCATTTGGCCAGCGAGCCAGAATCATCCAAGCGTGGCCATTTCTTTGCAAAAGGACCGTCTTTCGGCTCATTCAAAAAAAGAAGAACTCCATCTCTACTTAATTGATTTTCATCCTCCAAAATAGATAAATACTTCTTTTTAGAGCCAACATGTTCTACAAAATATACCATGATCCTAAAAAGAAAAAGTTGAAAAAAAAAAATATACACATCTGAGAATATATACATACGCATCAATATGGTGACATAAATATGTAAAATAAAATAAAAGACAAACAAAAATATATATGTCATCACTACTATAATCAAAAGCCGAGATTTTCAGGAAGGAAGGTGAGTCAATATCTTGAGAAAGATGATCAACAATATCACATGTAAAAGAATTGTTTCCAAAGCCAGCACATGAGAATGTTATCATTGTCAGGAAGGGAAGACAATATCTTTAGGAATGTGATCAACAACAGCCCATGTGAAAGAATTGTTTCCAAAGCCAGCACATGAGAATGTTATCATTGTCAGGAAGGTGAGTCAATATCTTCAGGAATGTGATCAACAACAGCCCATATGAAAGAATTGTTTCCAAAGCCAGCACATGAGAATGTTATCATTGTCAGGAAGGTCAGTCAATTCTTCAGGAAGGTGATCAACAACAGCCCATGTGAAAGAATTGTTACCAAAGCCAGCACATGAGAGTGTTATCATTGTCAGGAAGGTGAGTCAATATCTTCATGAAGGTGATCAACAACAACCCATGTGAAAGAATTGCTACTGAAGCCAGCATATGAGAGTGTCATCACTGTGAATGAGGTGACGACCGCCAATCATTGGGAGTGTCGTCACTGTATAGAGGATACCACTATCTCTAACATGGGGGCATCGCCGTCGAAGGTCAAGAATAATCATGTTGTACAAAAAAAAAAGGGAAAAGAAGACACCACAATAATAAAAAAAAATATATATGCATACAATCACAAGTGTCCATATATGATAGTAGCATACCATTTTCTTCAAGAGAGTTTGTTTAGAATCCTCTCCCGATCAAATTTTGAAGCTGGATACTACAAGCATAAGGAAAAGAGCAAATTATTACTTTGAAAATATTAAAAAAAAAAGGATGCAAGACCGTAAATACCATTGGAACAAAAAGTTAAAAAAATGACACATATTGAACTTGATACCAGTAGGATTTCATTTTTAATTAAAAAAAAACATAAAACATGCAAACTTACAGCAACAACATTTAAACACAAATAAATAAATTAATAAAAAAAGAGAGCATATAAAAAAATATCACAGATTAGATGGTGGTATAAACATATAAATTTGAAATAAAAAAAAAAGATTTGCATGTTGCAAGCAACTAAAGACAGACAAAAAAAAATAATAATAAAAACAAATAATAGTGTTGACTGAATGGCAAGTTGCAATTGCAGTTAAACTTGCAACTTGCAACTTGCAAATTGCATCTAAAAAAAAAATAAACAAAAAAAACAAAAATGCTACCTTTGAAGCTTTAGTTGGGCGGCACCTGACAATACAAATTAAAAAAAAATTGTTGAACTTCACGGGAAGATTTGTCGAACTTCACGCCTACAATTTTAATAAAAAAAAAAGAAAGAGAAACATCTTTTACACTTGCAATAGATCAAGAATACGAAACATAAAAAAAAGGCAAGAAGTTTACCTGGGAGATCGAGACACTAGCTGGCAGAGACCTAAAAAAAAAAAAGAGGGAAGCACTTTTATACAATGAAGTTGAAGTAGGTCAAATAAAAAAGGTCTATATTTGGTAATATTCCTTTAATTAAGATATGAGTTATGATAATTGAAATTATATAAATAATAATTTTAATCACATGTCAATCATCTCATCTATACGAAATAAAAAAAAATCTTTCAAAAATCAAATTTCAATTTTGCAGAAATTATATTTCATAAAAAAAATATGGAATTAATTTGTTATCAAAATTCAAAATTCAATTTTGCACAAATTATATTTCATAAAAAAAAGTATGGAATTAATTTGTTATCAAAATTCAAAATTCAATTCTGCACAAATTATATTTCATAAAAAAAAAATACGGAAATAATTTGTTATCAAAATTTTGGGACGAATCTCAAATTATGATTTGCAAATTAGTCAAATTCAAATTTGTCTCCTAATTCAAAAAAAAAATATTCCATTAAATTTATGGAATTTAAATTTGACTCTTTGTTCCACATCAAATAAAGTTAAATGATGGATAATCGAGAGTACATACTACCCGATCAAAATTAAAATGTAGTAAATTCATCTTTTGATCAAAGTATTAAAAAAAAGTATCAAATAAAATCAATTTTTGATACTTGATAAAACAATCAATCACAAATTTTGATTGTAAAATATTTTCGAAAATTCATCCACGAACCAACTCGTGCATAAATCTCGAAAAAGGGGCATTTGTAGAAAGAGAAAATTCAACCAACTATAATTCGCCACGTAATTATCTAAATTATGATAATTTTACATGTCATTAAATATAGACCAATCGCAATTTGACACGTGTCTCTATTTTAAAATAAAAGACACAAAATCGGCAAATAAGATGACGCCACATGTCTATTTCAATGGTCGTTTGATAATATAAGTTGGCCCAACCAAATTGTGCCATGTGGCACTCAGGCCCATTATCAAATTAAACTCAGCCCACCAAAAAGCCCATTGAAAACTCTATAAATAGAGTAGGTCATTCATAATTCAAGAGGACTTTTGGAGAAGAAGAAGACAGAAGAAAGCTCTGACGATCTAAGATAATCTCGAAGACTCTGAACATCCAAGACGATTCGAAGGATACGAAGATCCAAGGCAATCTGAAGAATTCGAAGACTAAATACTCTGTAGAATTTGAAGATTGAAGAACACGAAGATCAAAGACAACTCAAAGACTATAAAGATCCAAGACGACTTGAAGGATTATTCGAAGACAAATACTTTGAAGATTAAGATCCCACAAGCCCGGAGAATTATAGTGTTCAAGATAGAAGATTTCAACCAGACAATCCTTTGATCCGAGAATACGTCGATCGACCCTCGAGTCAAAGTTTATACTTTTGAGAAAGCATCAGAGGATATTTATTAGAGATTGTAACTACTCAAATTAATAAATACAAATAATTTATTCCGCATTTATTTCTCTATATCGAAATCTCTGTGTGAACAGCCTCTTCAATGAAGAATCCATCTATGGAGCATTTTCCCCTCCTTTAAGAAGCTTCAAAGTAAGATTTTCTCTTTTCATTCTTATGGGTTTCTCCTCCTCCTCCTTCTTTGAATGTAGTGTTTGGTTGAAATCTTCAAGTTTCACCTATTGAAACTTAAAGATTTGGAATTAAAATCACATTTATAGATGCTTTCATATTGAATCCTTAGCCCTTGACTCAAAAATATAAAACATCAAGTCCCCTTTATTCTTCCCAAAATCGTGGGCATGAGGGTGTAGATTCCCCTTGCTTAAATTTGGATGAGAGAATCCTTGTCAAAAGCTATAATTAGGATTACTCAATGATAGTTTTATCCTAAAAACATTCCCAAACAAACCCGAAACGTCACAAAATTTCTCAAAAGTCAAAAAACACCTCCTCTGTTATACCTGTTCTGTCAAAAACACAAGGGAAGGCATCCCGGGCTGCTAGTTTATCAGGTGCCAATGCCTCTTCTTCTATTGTTCTCACTGCTGGTATTGCTGAAGTTGATGTCGGTGCTATCTCCATGGGTCTTGGCGGGTCCGTCTCTTAATTGACCCCGTTTGATAACTATTTCGTTTTTCATTTTTATTATTCATTTTTTATAACTGTTTTTTTTTTTTTTTTTTGTTGAATTAATGTATTTTATATATAAATAATTATAGGTGGTGTTTATTTTCTCGCTTGACGCTCTCGTTGGAACATTAATTTTGCTCAATTTGCTAAATGTGAGGATAAGTAGAATTTAATGTAAATTTAGGAACTAAATTGGTTGAACGATTTGTATGATTGAGAGTTAAGTAAAACTTTAGAATTAAGAGATTATGAGCATGCTTAACGATATGGTTAGGGCCTTGGGAGTATAGATTGATTCTTGCCATTTGGGTGGATTTTGGACTTCAATTGGATATATTTAGTTTACTTTGAAATTGATGTTTTTTACTTACTTTGGGATGTTTTTGAGCTTTTATGTAATTTTATGGTCATTGAGATTGATTGGATTTGATATTTAAAGAAGTATCATGAAAGTGCAAGTTTATGGAATTTATTGAAGAGTGAGTTAAAAGTATTATGGGATTCTTGTTTTAGTTCATACTTGAGAATTGTTAAGATATTCGCACCTTTGGGTTGTGTTTTATTTTCTTGCATGTTCTTAATCTGATAGTCTATATGACTTGAGAATCTATTTATAAGTATAGAGATCAGAAATATTCGTTGTGTTTTGTTCAGGATAAAGGTAACGAGGATTATAAGGCCATCAGAGTCCTATAATCTTAGGTTGCCCATTTATTGTTAAGATTATGGTAAATCATATTAGATAACTTATAGACTGTGTGTGCTTGCATTATTGTTTGTTCTTATGCTTGATTACAAGTATCATGAGGAATGCTAAAGATTGCATGTACTTTACATGATTAGGAGGGGTGGATAATGAGATAATGTCTGACTACGTGAGCTTATATTATTTGGTATTATCCATGAATGTTGTGATACTAATATGAGAGAAATCTAAAGACTACATATACTTTGCATGTTTATGTGAGATAATAATAATGTTAAGACTACACGTACTTACATTATTATCATTATTCACATGTTGAAAGTCAGTAATGTAAACACTGTGTGTACTTTGTGTTAGGAATGGTGTCCTAGAACTTTTAATTATTTAATAAAGATAATTTATTTTGAATAAATTAAAAAAGTAAACTTAAATTCTTTTTTATCTATATTGATTCATTGACAATGTAAGGAATATATGTATATATATTAATATGAAACATTCAAACAATAAAACCTTAAATTACTTTTATGAAATCATGACTAAGTATGTGAGTCATACAAGAAGATTAAAGTCGAAATGAGTAACTTAAAGTGTCTACAGTAAATAGACAACGTTTGAGAACCTGATTCTGTTAACATTGTTGATAGCTATCCATTTTGTATTGTTTACAAATGATCTTATTCGGATCATTCATGTAGGTGAACTGAAAATGGAAGTATCATATGCAATGGTGATTGTATAAGACACTACAAAAAACTATATTACTAGTGACGCAGGAATTAGCCGCACAAAAATATTGCGTGGCCAATGCTCACTATTAGTGACACCAAACACGGGCGTCACTAATAGTTTCTCTATCACTGATGCAACGTCACTGATATGAGGTGGGAAAGAAAACAAAAATTTTATTTAAAATAAATAAATAAATAAAACCCATTGCTGACGCCCAAATGGTGTCAGCAATACCCATATTAAAAAAAAACCTCACTTACGCCAATTTGGCGTCAGCAATACCCATTATTATAAATAATAATAATTCTAATTGAAAATCTTGTTTGCTGTTTAGATATTTGAATATGTATATGTTTGTTACAGGGATGCATTTGGAGAGTCTATAAACAAATAGTTTTTTTTTTTTAATTTTTTTAATACTTATTAGTCACGCAATCACGTCACTAATCAGGTACCCTATAAAAAAAAATAAAACCCCCAGGTAGCCACGCAATTGTGTGGCTAGCTGGGTTTTATTTTTTTTATAGGGTACCTCACTAATGACGCGATTGTGGCTACCGGTGAGAATCAACCACGCTTTACTTCCGTGGCCAATGCCTATAGTAATTCGCCACTCAAGGCAAGCGTGGTAGATGTAGGCCATTCGCCACGCAAGCCATGTGTGGTAGATGCTGGAAAGCATCAGTGACGCGATGCAATAGAGCGTCACAGATGCTCAAAATGGGCATTCATAACGTGCTATTGACGACGAGCGTGGATCACGTCACCAAAGACCATTGGTGATGTGAACTTTTAGTATTTGTGACGCTATCGCGCGTGGCTAGTGACAGAGATTTTTATAGTGACAATACCAAGATAATTTGATAAATATCTCTTTTAACCATTTACGAGAATTAATGTCTAAAGCAACCCTATGTTAAGATAGCTCATTAAAGTCCTCTTGTATTTATCCATCTCGTCGCAAATGAAATGATTTTTTAAAATATACATGTATTTACTGAATAAGAGACTGAATCGTACAAATCAGCTTTTCAATTTTGGATTCTGTTAATAGTCAATTTAGAAATATGCTTTTATGTTAGTTAATTTTATTGATAATTATTACATTAGCTTTTGTATAAATAGAAGATAGATTCATCTTCTAGAATACGAATGAAAAATGACTTCCTGAGTTCACTCTCTCTGTTCTTAGAAATTTGAAATGGAATCAGAGCTATAACTTAGCAGCTTTTCAAAGATCCTGTAGATTCTCTAATTGCTTCATCTTCAACCTCTAAAGTGATAACTATTTTAGAAGAGAAGAAATATGTGAAGTTAAAAGAGAATTTTGTCAGTTAAACTTGATGATGATAATTACCCCCCATGAAAATTTTAAGTTCTGAATACAATTGAAGGCCATGGACAAAGTACATTGATGAAGAACAATAACCTCCATTGATGGTTATCACAAGTACCAATGAAAAACAACGAAGTAATCCAGAATATCTCGAATGGATAAAACAAGATAAACTTCTTGTATCCTGGCTTCGTAGTTCGATGACAGAAAGTATTATTTATCAAATCATAGATTGCGATTCTTTAAAAGAAATATGGAGAGATATCAAATTGATGTTCTCAAATCAAAATATGGTAAAGATAATGGAATACAAGATGAAAATGCAATCTCTAAAGAAAGAAGGTCTCAGCTTGAAAGATTTTCTTGTAAAAATAAAATCATGTGTAAATACAAGATCAGATTATGCACATTCTTCAACCTCAAAGACCAAGACATCTCAACATCCAAAAGGCTTCATAGTTTCAAATTATGTTCAATTCTGTTTCATCTACTACTTCTTGTAATAATCTAGACATTTGGCATAGAAAACGTGGACATCCCAGCTCTGTGATTGTTAAGGATGTAATAAGGCATTGTAATCTTTGTATTGTTTCAAATAAAGATCTTACATTTTGTCATTCTTGTCAACTAGCTAAATTTCATAAATTACCTCTTACTTATTCTTCTACTATTTACAATACACCCTTACAACTTGTAGAATCTGATTTATGGGAACCCTCACATATTACCTCTACAAATAGCTTTAAGTATTACATATCTTTTGTTGATATTTTCTCTAGATATACCTGGATCTACTTCCTACAATCTAAATCAGAAGCATTACAAGCCTTTCAACAATTTCAAACTCTAGCAGAAAACATTCTATCTACCAAACTTGCAGCTACACAAATAGATTGGGGGAGAGTTTAGAGCTTTTACTTCTTTCCTTAACACTCATGAAATTCATCATAGGACTACATGTCCTCATACTTCAGAACAAAATGAAATAGTTGAGAAGAAACATAGACATATTGATGAAATTGGTCATCATTATTCTTTAATGCCTCTAAAATTTTGGATGATGCATTAACCACATCTGTTTTTCTACCAACTTAAATACTTCATGGAATCTAACCTCTTGAAAAGTTGTTTGATCACAAACCAAATTAAAATCTTGGGCTGCATATGTTATTCTTATACGCCCTATAATAGTCACAAGCTTGAATATAGATCTATCAGATATACTTTTCTAGGATATAGCTTCCAACATAAAGGCTATAAATATCCAGCACCTAATGGAAAACTCTATATCACTAGACATATCAAATTTGATGAGTTGTCTTTTTCATATCAGGAATCTCAGTTCTCTAAATCTTCAAAACAACCTTCTTTCTTTGTAGGCCAAATTCCCATTAACCCACAATCAAAACAACCTTCTTATAATTCTAGTGACTTGGTTTCCAACCAAATTACTATCATTCCTAGACAAATCCTTCACACACCAATCCAACTATATCTTCTGATGTAATACAATCTTCCTCATCATCTACAATTCATATCTCATCTTCTTCCAATTGTCCAAGTCAACCACCTCTCTCTACTGATGCTGCTATTAGTTCCCATATCTTACCATCACAACAAAATTTAGTTAATTCTAGCAATAACCCTACCATGATTACAAGAACAAAAAATGGCATAAATAAGCCAAAAGATAATACTACCAGTAAATCTGCTAGAACATGAACCAACGACTGCTAAAGAAGCATTACAATGTCCACAGTGGAGAGATGCTATGCAAGCTAAGTATGATGCTTTGTTAAGAAACAACACTTGGAAGTTAATACCTAGACCATCTACTAGAGTTGTTGGTTGTAAATGGGTTTTCAAAATCAAACGACACTGAAATGGCTCAATTGCTAGATACAAAACGAGACTTGTGGCCAATAAGTTGATATTGACTATTCAGAAACGTTTAATCCTGTTGTAAAACCAATCACCATCCGAATAGTCTTTATTCTAGCTCTCGCAAATAATTGGCAAATAATTGGCAACTAAGACAACTATATATATATATATATATATATATATAAACAATATTTTTTACATGGTATTTTACAAGAAGAAGTTATAATGGAACAACCAAGTGGTTTTGAGATCAATTCTTCTAATTCATCTCGTATCTGTAAATTTCAAAAGGCGATTTATGGCTTGAAGCAGGCACCTAGAGCTTGGTTTGAAGACTCAGTATATTTTTGGTCAATCATGGTTTCACAAGCTCCCGAGCAAATTAGTCTTTTTTTGTCAAACATACAAAATCAATCTTTTTTTTGTCAAACATACAAAATAAATCATTATCTATATTCTGATTTACGTTAATGATATTATTATCACTTGAAATTCAACTCAAGATATAAATTATTTGATTTGTCATCTCCATAGTTCATTTTCCCTCAAGGATATCGATAGATTAAGCTACTTTCTTGGTGTAGAGGTCTCTTATCCAACAACAGGTGGAATTTCTTTTTATCTCAGGGCAGGTACTTCTTTGATCTAATTCAAAAAACTAATATGCTTGAATCAAACTCAATCTCAACACCAATAATAAGTGGTTTTGTCATTAGTGGTTATCATGGAAAAAATTTATCTGATATGTATTTGTATACAAGTGTCATTGGAGCTTTACAGTATGCTACCTCAACAAGACCAGATTTGTCATATTCTGTCAACAAACTAGGTCAATTTATGCATAATCCTACTTCACTTCATTGGAAAGCTATTAAAAGAGTTATTAGTTACTTAAAATGGTTGATTATGGTTTGCTACTATGCAAATGCTTTTTCTGATATAGATTGGGCTTCTGATCCTGATGATAGGAAGTCCAGTACATAGGTAGAATACATGATAATTGCTAAACGTTTTTTGGCATTTCTCACTACTTAATGAATTACATGTTCCGATTACTCACTCCCCTATTCTATGGTGTGACAATCTTAGTGTTGTTCATCTTAGTTCTAATCATGTTCTTCATACTAGAACTAAACATGTTGAACTCGACATCTATTTTGTGTGTGATTTAGTGCAACAAAAGCGCATATCAATTCAACATTTACATGCTTCCACCCAAATTGCTGATATATTCACCAAACCATTGTCCAATGCATCTTTCTCACGATGGATACACAAGCTACATATTCAGTCTGCAGCTACCATTGGTTTGAAGGGGGTGTTAAGATAGCTCAGTAAAGTCTTCTTGTATTTAGCCATTTGTACAAGTCAGCTTTTCAGTTTTGGGCTCTGTTAATAGTCAGTTAAGAAATCCTCCTTTTTGTTAATTAGTTTTATAGATAATTATTGCATTAGCTTTTGTATAAATAGTAGATTCATCTTCTAAAATATGAATGAAAAATGAATTTCTGAGTTCACTCTCTCTATTTTTATAAATTTGAAACCCTAGATATATAAATGTCGAAATTCGAGTGCATTTTGGATGAATTTTGAGGTAAGGGAACACTTTTTCTATACACAGTTATATAGAAAAACACATTTACCTTTGAAAAAAGTATCAATTAAATATTTTAAACTAAAATCAAATGACATTTTTAGCCTAAAACAATAATAATATATCGTCTCATAAAATAACTTGAAACCTCTATCTAGATGGATAGTCAAAATAATTTTTCCCTAAAACTAAAATAGAATTACCAAATATAGATCTAGAAAATATTTTAACAACCACCTTAAAAATCTTACGTATTGATAGTCAAAATATTCTATGAGTAATAGAGCTGGAGTTGGTATAAGCAGGTACGGTTTGAATATGTCATCATCATCAAGTTGATTTTTTTTAAAAAAAAAAAAAAAACAATAACATCCCTTCTTTGAAAAGTGTTATGGTCAACACTAGATCTTTCTAGATTATTAGAATAAAAACATCTTTTCAGGTCATGACCTCTTCTAATTCAAATTGGATTTGTTTGTAGTAAAAAAATATGAACGAAATATTCGAGTGCTCATTGGCATATTTATTATTTTAGTCCGTAAAGCAAATTTTGATTTCATTCCCTTGATTTTCTCTTCTTTCTTATTTTGAAAACCTCAATTTTATTCCCCAACTTTCCCTACATCTTACCTTTAATAGAAATTTCATAGGCACTTTCTGAATTGATATTTAATGAATTGTTTCAATACATTAATGAAATTTAATTTTCATTTCATTTTTTTCTCTGATATGATTATTTAATGATCAATATTATTATTGTATTTTATGTTTCTAACTAGGATGTTTTAAGGCAGGGACGGATCCAGGATGTCATGTTTGAGGGGGCCGAACTAATATATATTAATTTTTGCTTTCGGCATCTTAACTTAAAAATTATATTTGAATTATATTCTTTTTTACGTGTACTAATTAACTATTAAAATTTATTTGAGATATAAAATTCTTTTTTCATATATAATAATTAATATGGACATAATTTTTAAAAAAATACAAAATTTTTAATTCATCTAAACTATGGAATTGTAATTATTTATTAAATTATATAAAATCATAACCAATAAAAGAAATTTAAATTATACAAAATACCACTAACATATAGTGTTGGTTTCAATTTTGCCCCTAATCTTTTAAAAGTTTCAATTATACCATCTACCTTTTATTTTGTTTCAAAAATACCCTTTATTAAGAAAATCGACCTTTAAAAAATATAATTCGTGTGCACTTACGGTTAAATTTAATGAAAATTAAGAGATTAAGGGTATTTTAGAAAGAATTATTTTGATAAAAATAAAATTCCTGAAGATATTAGATATGATATTTTGAAAGAGTGGTTTTTCCAATAAAGGGTATTTTTTAAACTAATTAAAAAGTTAGGGGTAGAATTGAAATTTTTAAAATGTTTGGGACAAAATTGAAACAAACCCCATAGTAGAGGGGTATTTAGCATAATTTAAAATATTTTTTATTAATAAATTATATCATTTAATATCATTTTTTAAAATAATATCATAATTCTAAATTAAGATTAAAAAAAAATATCTTGGCACAAGCATTCTTTTAAAATTATAAATATAAAAATAAAAATTATATATATATATATATATATATATATATAAAAGAAATTAAAAAAATCAGGGGGGGCCATGGCCCCTCCTAGCCCACCCCTGCATCCGTCCCTATTTTAAGGGGCAATTGCAAATCTAGCAAATTTTTTAGTAATATTTGTAAAAATAGCAACTCTAAAAAGTATTTGTAAAAATAGCAAATTTTGATCGGTAAATTAGTGATAAACATTAAATTACATATTTTTACACTAAATTTATCACTAATACACACATTAATCACTGATTAACTGTAACAACCCGACTTTTCAGAGTTTAAAAATCAAATATAATAATGCAGCGGAAGACTCAATAAGTAATCTTTATTAGAAATAAGAAAATCATCATTGTTTTAAGAGATATTTCAAATAAAATCAACTCCGAAGTTGTAATGTTAAAATAAAATAATATAAAAAACAAATAATAACGACTCAGTATTAAATCAATAAAAATGAAGAATAACAATTCTCAATTACCAGACAACACAAGTTATAAGAAAATCAATAAGACTCTCGACACAGAATCCGTCAAAAGAAATGAAGACAAGTAGATGGCGACCGAACAACATGAACCCCTCATCTGTGAGGCTAAAGCTAGTGAGAAAACAGTCTAATTAATAGGTAAGGTTTTAAATAATCTCTACACTAATCAAACCGAATCATAAATCACTTAAAACTGCAAGTCTCAACTCGCTTACATGAATAGGCAATTCTAATTGGTTCCGTATTCAAGATCTTTATTAGACATTCTCATACATGGATTTAATCCTAGCCGTTCTCATAATCAGAATTATTACCCATAACTTCTCATAAACTCAATCTCACACATACAACCAATCCAGAATGAATAATTAATACTATTTAACAATAAACAAAAATAAGCATGCAACACTAGAAATGCGGTCTCTCGGGACTACTAACACTTTTTAGTACTTGGTTATAGACGCATCTATAACTGAACCTCTAATAATACATTCTTACGAGCAATGTACATTAGCTCCTGGTTATGAACTCATCTATAATTGAAAATATAACTAGTGTTAAGCTCGTAGCCTTAACACTAATTTTCACAATTTATCCGGCCTCGAGCCATAACCTTCCCTTCATCATAAACTTATAATAATTCAATATAATAGCATAAATAAATCCAGAAATACAGCAGCCCAATTGTATAACACTCAAAACCAAAAAGTGCCTAAAACTGCAAAAAACTATCGAAAACCCAAAAACTCACTTTAACGCTTCCTAAATCAATTTTCATGTCTAAGGATCATCTTAAAATTTTAAAAATTCCAGAATTAACATTTATAACAATTAGAATTGAATTGATTCAAGAAAAATCACTTTTTGCTGAAAAATGTCTAAACTAGCTCTAACCGAAAATTTAATTCTCCCAAAACAAAATCGGATGCTCTTAAAGTCTAAACCCATCCAAACGTTCCAGAATTAATTTAATAAATATATCGAAACATTTAAGCTATGGTTTGAGATTTAGATTTCTCTAAAACCCCACCGTCAATTAAACCGTTAATTCACTTCAAGAACACTTTTTTCCAAATTACTTTCCACCACGGTTCAGATCTAAAACGACAATCTAAAATAATTAAAAACCATTCTGAAACAGTACTTATCAATACCAAAAAGGTTAGGGTTCAATGGCTCGACGAACGGGACAACCAAAGGACGAAACAACTCATTGTTTGAAGAGGACAACAGTTACGGCGGGGACTTCGGGTCTCGGTTTGGTCGCGGGGATCTGGGGTGATCGATTTTGATGGTTTTTAGTTTGGTGAAAGGTGGATCAAAATCGATTAAAGGATTAGGCTTTAGATCGAGATAAATGAAATTGGCTTCTCGAATAGGTTCTTGAAAATCAAGAACTCATAAATTAAATGAAATTCCAGAAATTTTAATAATAATAAAATCGATTCGAAACTTACCCAAAGCATAAGAAGATTGAAGCAACGGCCTCCGATCTTCACCTAGTTTCAACTACACTTCAAATCGACAACATATCATGCAAAATTAACGAAAAATCCACATCAGAACCAGCTAGGGGTGAAACCGGTTCAGTTTTTCAATTAATTTTAAAAACCGGACCAGTTCGGTTTATATAGGGATCGGTCCGTTTTTGAACAGTTTTTTCGGGTTTTTCCAGTATAGGACATTTGCATCTAGTTTTAAAAAAAATCCTCCAACATTAAAGGATGAAAAAAAATAAAATCAAACATAAACAAAAACTTAGTTGAAAAAATTAGATAAATAAATATATAAAATATAAATTAAAATAGAGTGATAAATAAATATATAAAATAAAACAAATAAATAAAAATTAGGGAGAAATAAGGAAGGGGTATGAGATTTTTACTTGTTTTTTAGATGCCGGTTCAGTTCCGGTTTTAGCCCTCGGTTTTTGAATAATGGAAACTAGGACGGTTCGATTTTTTTACGGTTTCGGTCCAATTTATTTTTTCGGTTTTTTCTCTCACCCTTAAAACCAACCCTAGGGGCGGCGGGCGTGAGGGTCCAAGAAGAGAAGAAAAGAAACTTTACCTTTTGATCAAACGATGATCTCCCAATCACTTCTAATTGTGATTGCACCTTTAATCGTCATCCAAATCAAGGACGAAACGAAACGTCAATCTCCGGTTTTCCAAGGGGGCCGGCTGCCATGGTGGAGGAGGAGAAGATGTCCAAAAATCTCTAAGGGGCAGTTCATTTCAATGTTATCTAAGATTACGGAGGGAATTGTATTAAGATAACATTGTTCATTTTACTGTATTTAAATATATAAGGATATCTTAGATTACATGTAATCAAAGAATACATGATATCTGGCCATTTTAGAATACACTCTCCATCGGTGGGTTTTTAAGATTACATTACGAATGTATTCTGTTTTTTACTTTTTTGTCCTTCAATATTATAAAAAGTTATTTTTCTTCTTACATATAAACACATAAGATAATTTATTTTCTCATCAATAACTAAATTTAGAAACATAAATAATTTTTTCGTTACACTAATTATTGATACTTTAATAAATTCATTAGTATCAAATAAGTAGAAAAAATCAAATTTAAATTTTTATGTTAATTAAATATTTAAATAAATAAGTTATAAACTAATTAAATTATAAAAATAGTATAGGTATATTAATCTATCAAAAAAATATTAATTAAATTCATATACAAAATTTATTAACGAGAAACATAAAACAAGGATATTATTGGAAGAATTATTAATTCATTAAATTTTCCCCCTTAAATACAACGTAACAAACAGTGTAATCTTTTATACCTATGAGATTCTCATTTTTAATTACTGCAAAATGAACGTTGTAATCTTATCTTACATGGTATATGGATTGCAGGGAATATAAGATTACAACGTTCATTTTGCAGTAATTAAAAATGAGAATCTCATAGGTATAAAAGATTACACTGTTTGTTACGTTGTATTTAAGGGGGAAAATTTAATGAATTAATAATTCTTCCAATAATTCCCTTGTTTTATGTTTCTCGTTAATAAATTTTGTATATGAATTTAATTAATATGTTTTTGATAGATTAATATACCTATACTATTTTTATAATTTGATTAGTTTATAACTTATTTATTTAAATATTTAATTAACATAAAAATTTAAATTTGATTTTTTCTACTTATTTGATACTAATGAATTTATTAAAGTATCAATAATTAGCGTAACGAAAAAATTATTTATGTTTCTAAATTTAGTTATTGATGAGAAAATAAATTATCTTATGTATTTATATGTCGGAAGAAAATAACTTTTTATAATATTGAAGGACAAAAAGTAAAAATGGAATACATTCGTAATGAATCTTAAAAACCCACCGATGGAGAAGTGTATTCTAAAATGGCCAGGATATCATGTATTCTTTGATTACATGTAATCTAAGATATCCTTATATATTTAAATACGAAGAAATGAACAATGTTATCTTAATACACTTCCCTCCGTAATCTTAGATAACATTGAAATGAACGGCCTCTAAAAATAATGAGAAAAGACTTTTAGGTTAAAACCCTGTAACTTCATAATTACGAAACTGCCACTGACTTAAAATGTTCATAACTTACTCTATGGAACTCAGAACGACCAGCCGTCAGTTGAGTTGGAATCACTGTAACGAGACGATCAACATCAGATGAAAATATTAGTAAAATTTAAAGTTTTAATTTTGAGTTTTGGAAAGTTACTAAACTGACCTTATCGAAAGATCGAGTAGTTAAAGTTCCAATCAATCATTCATTCTTATTAATATTATTTGAGAAAATAATATTAATTAAAAAAAACTATCCTACTTGGTAACGGGTCGTTACATTAACATAGTAAAAAAATTCTATATTTACAAATAGTTTTTAGAGTTGCTATTTTACAAGTATTGCATCTAAATCTGCCATCCAATGAAAATTCACATGTTTTAAATTAAAAATCAATTCTTTTTTAAACATGGTTAGTTTTTTTTTTATAATTTTGAAACTTTTATTAAAATAATGAAAGTTCTCAATATTTTAATGAAAGTGTTATTTCTGAAAATTCTGAAAACTTTTGCTATTTTTGAAATTTACAATTAAAAATGATATTTCTAAAAATGGTAAAATGCAAATTAGATCTCTGGGGTTTTGTCCAAATGCATGAATACCCGTAATAGTTTGAAAATGGAAAATCACACCCTTGTAGTTCTAAATTATGTCAATGCGACATCTCTCCTCCAACGTTATTAACTTTCTTTTAGTCATAACTTATTCATTTGAACTTCGATTTGAATGATTTAAGATCTTTTGAAATTCTCATTTCGAACTCTACATTACGATCATTTCAAAACTTTAAAATGGTCAATAAATAAAATAGTTTATTATCATCAAAATATTATGTATGATTGAAGTAATTAACCCATTTGTTTACTGATTATTTAGAAGTTTTGAAGTGACAAGAACGTATAGCCTAAAATGAGGATTCTAAAACATCTTGAACCATCCAGATTGAAGTTCAAACAAATAAGTTAGGGCTAAAAAAAAGTTTACAATGTTGGAGGGAGGGGTTTCATTGGCATAATTTGGAACTACAAGGATGCTATTTGTCATTTTTAAAATTACTGGGGTTATTCATACGGTTGACCAAAACCACAGGGATGTTATTTGTGGTTTACATTTTTTAAAATATCTATACATTTAATCTTTGGCAACAAACGGTGGCAAAATATTCTTTTTGGGGAAATTTAAATGTTAAATTTCAGGGGCAATTACTGAAATAACATATTTTGCATACTAATTACCGAAATGTCAATTTTTTTTAAAAATTACCCAAATAGAAGAGTTCAATAATTAATTGAACTAAAAAAGTAAAAAACTAATAAATTCATTGAAAATAATAATGAAAAATAACAAAATAGTTCAATAAACTATTGAATTATAGTTCAATTAATTTAAGAAATACAAAAAACCAACAAATTTATTGAAAATAACAATAAAAACAAAATAGTTCAATTTATTGAACTATATAATAATTAATTGAACTGCTATCTAGGTAATTTTTTAAAAGTTATGTTATTTTAGAAATTAATATGTAGAAAAATGATATTTGAGATAATTTCTTTAAATTTTATGTATATTTACAAATTTATTATTTTATGAATTTTAAAAAAAAAAATATGTTCATTGAGAAATGTCGTAAATACTCTTATTTTATATTGATTAAATGCATTAAGTCATTAATTTACCATATCATTGATAAAATATGCGCAATAATATATCATGATAAATCAGTGATAATAAAAAACTAATATACTAAGATATAATACATTGTATATTATTACTCCTATGATAAATCAATGACAATGTATTTAAAAAACATACTTGTACGAAATAAAAGTATTTAAGACATTTTCCCATGAGCAGTAATTGTGTGCCTCTAGGATTTTGATATTTTTACTAATGTTTTTTTTTTTTAAACAAATTTGTAAATATTACATCTCATTTAGACATATTTCTAAAGGGTCCTTTTTTAATACGTCCGGTGCAAAATTGTTTTTTTTTTTTAACAATTAGATCCCATTTTGACGCAGTTCACGTAAAAAAAAGTCTCATAGAAAGTAGATTCATGAGAAAATTTTAATTTTATTTATAATGACTGAGACATTTCATAAATTTTTATAAAATTATAAGATAAAATTGAAACTTTTAAAATCATAGAGACTAAATGCCCATTAAAAAAAAAATTAAAAATGTTTAAAAGTGTTTTTTTAGTAGTTGTCAAAAACATTTTGAAACACTTCCAAAAATTATTCCAAACGAGCACTAAATCAACATGTCTTAAACCATAGGGACTAAATTGAAACTTTTAAAACTATAGAGATTAAATCAAAACAAACCTTAAACAATAAGGATTAATTCTAAATACAATCTCTTTTTTTTTTTGAAAAACTTTGTTTCTTCCTTCAAGCATAGGACAAGTTTGAGAAAAGAAAACTTGTTTTCCATCCCACCTACCAAATTTACTTACCAATTTTACCAAATAAATTTAAGGGATAAATGCAAAACACACCCCTGCATTTTGAGTTATTGTTAAATCCCCCAGCACTTTTTTTTTGTTATTAAATACCCCTGCACTTTAGTAAAATTGCAAATCACACCCTTCAATCGATTAATTTTAACAAAATTTAGACACATACCATGTGTTCCAAAACCATTAAAAATTTCAAAATTTTTGAACATTTGAGTGTGATTTATAGGTTTTACGTCTTATTAACATAAGAGTTTCTTCTAAAATTTCACACATCTGTCAATTTTTTTTTGTTATTTTTCATGAAATTATAATACATGACATATGTAGAATATAAATATATCTCAATTTCGTTAAAATTAATCGGTTGAAGGGTGTGATTTACAATTTTACAAAAGTACATGGGTATTTTATGACAAAAAAAAAGTGCAAAGGTATGATTTAACAATAACCCAAAGTACAGAGGTGTATTTTGCATTTATCTCCAAATTTAAAAACTATCACAGTACAGTAAATTATTGGTTAAATGTATCATTTGGTCCTCGAAAATATATACCACTCTAATCAGTCCCTATTAGTTTAAAAGTTCAATCTCATACTTAATGTATCAATAAATTGCAATTAGATCCTTGTCTGTAACGGAATTATTATGTGGTGTTGAAAAAATGTTTTTCTTAATCAGCTAGCTGGTTTTAAAAATCCATCTCACCTGATAAACTTAAAAACAAAATTGATCAGTTTGTAGAGTTCACACTACTCGTAAGACCTCAAATCCGACCAAGAAAAATCCATTAACTTTCTTAATAAAGGAAAAGAAAAAAAAAACATTGAAAGTCAGTGTAAAAAATCATAGGGTAAAATACGTTTTTGGTCCTTATAGTTTCATTTTGGTTTCATTTTCGTCCCTATACTTTCAAAACTGACTTTTTTCGTCCCTGTACTTTCCAAAACCCACTTTTTTCGTCCTTCCGTCAAGTTTTCTGTCAGTTGACCGTTAGTAATATGCTGATGTGGCATTTTTAATGATGTGGCAAGCTGATGTAGTAAGGTTTAAATTAGCTAGCAAATTTTGTACATTTAATATTAATATTTATTTATTATGTGGCATTTTACTTCATCTCTCCTTTCTCTCTCTCCCCTACTCTCTCTCTCTCTCTCTCCTCTCTCTCTCCCCTACTCTTCTTCTCCGACAAACCTAGGACATCCTCTCCGTCGTGGTGAATCAAGGCTTTGAAGTTGTCGTGTCATCGCCGGAGAATCTCCACAAATTGAACTCGACGAAGATCCCGACGATTCTCACGACTTGTTCTTCAAACGAAGACGTTTTATCAGTGGAGGAGTTGATCGAATCATGTACCGATTCGATTCCGTCTCTTCCGAAAATGAAAATACTCAATCGGATACAGCGGCGATCTTATACTCACCAGGAACAACAGGAACAAAACGATCTTATACTCAATCAGACACAGCGGCGATCTTACTGGAGGTACGACGATCCTATCTCAGTAATCGTCCTCCTCAATTGGTGTGTCGACGCTACCTCTTTTCAAAACGATGTCTTCTTATGCTTCATCCCAATGTTTCATATCAACGGCCTCGTCTTCTTCGCGTTAGGGCTTTTCTGTAAAGGAATCACCACAATACTAATGCCGAAATTCGATTTCGAATCAATGATCGACGCAATCAAAACCTACGAAATCAATAACATCCCAATCGTACCTCCAGTAATCCTAGGGTTCGTGAAATCGCGAAATCGAGCAGAGATTTTGTGGTTGAGACGAGTCGAATCTGGGGCAGCTCTGTTAGGGAAAGAGGTAGAAAAAAATGGATTTTTTGGGTTTATTCTATGGTTCCTTCCTCCCTATTCCAAATCAAACTAAAAAAAAATCAAGAAAACTGAAAAAAAAAATGGTTTATAAGTTCTCTTTCTCTGTTTTTAATAAAGTAAACTCGAAAAAAATGGATTCATGGTGGCGATGAGGATGATGGCTCTTCAACATAAGAAGAGGAAGAAGAAGAGGAAGACGAGGAAGAATAAAAAAATATTGTTTTAAAGTACTAAAATGCCACCTCATTTACAAATATTAATAAAAAAATCAAGTCAACCTGCCACATCATTAAAAATACCATGACTAACAGTCAACTATCATAAAAGTTAACAGAAGGACTAAAAAAGTGGGTTTTGGAAAGTACAAGGACGAAAAAAGTCAGTTTTGAAAGTACATGGACGAAAATGAAACCAACGTGAAACTATAGGGACCAAAAACGTATTTTACCCAAAATCATATCTTTTAAATATTATATCATAAATTGGTTTTATATTTCTAACCATGTTATTGGATAGAGATTTTGATCGAAAAATATTGTTACTTTAAAGATAATTGAAACTCTTCCAGAAGTTTAAATAAAAAAATTATACATATCAATCCATAATAACATTACCTATATTCATGCTTCTCCACATTAGGTTAATCTGAAAATGTCTTACTGTTAAAAAAAATCAATTAAAAATATCATATGAAAGCATCTCTTATTATATAAAATTGGTAAACTTCCAACCATTTATGACTTTGATAATAATAAGATTTTTGACGTTAGAGAACTAAGATTTCTAACCATTAGGTTTGTGAAAGTAAAAATAATGTTACAAACAAATAGGTATTAAAATGCTACAATGACCAAGTACAAGGATGAAAACTTTATTTTAACCTAAAATTTATCATTCTTGATGCTTCATTCAAGTTCAGTAGTTCCTCATAAGAAAGCTTCTCCAACAAAAGACATTCCTAAAATGTTGATTTGATTAGCTGTTGATTTGTACTGTTCCAAAAGATGTCGAAATGGACCAGCAGTGAAACATCCCTAACCAGCCTTCTATAATTTGCTCCCTCATGTTGTGACAAAAGAAAAGCAATAGGGTCGAAGAGATTTTATTCACGACTTTGAAAAATTATACACATTCGTATAGTAAGAGACTTATAAATAATTGTTGGTAAGATATTTACTCTAACCTCCTCAGAAGTATCTTTACAGAGTATAATGCACCTATTTACTCTTGTTTGTATACACAGCACTGAATCACGAACCTCAACAGACAAACTTACCGTTTTTCCACAACATAATAAACTAACTACCAAAATTCTACCATAAAATATTATGGAACTTTCTTTTCCTTGGAACAAAACTTCAAACTCAAGCCTGCATTTATTGGGTGAAGTAGTTACCTTATAGGTTCATTTTTTGGACTAATTGGTACCTCTCTTCCATGTAGTTCACCGGCTCATCCCAAATTGATCAGCACTCAAGAAAATTGTGATTTTCCACTACACTTGGCCAGCTGCAACCCGTAGACCATCCCAAGACACCCAAGATGGTGTCAATCCTCGAGCAAGCATTGACCTGAGGAGTAGTAGTCGCATTTTCAGGATTCAGATGATCTACCATAGACAGATGTACATACGCACAAAGACGGGAGAAATCAAAAGAATTCAAGAGGTTATGCATTACCAAACTTTCCAGGTTCCCTTCAACATGAAACAACATGACAGCCAATCCCCTTCCTCTATCAATCTCAGCCTGAACATTCATAAAGAAGGAACTACTTAAATAACTAACTAAATAGTGATGTTCAACCAAACAAGTCCATAATTGAACACTCACCACACATGAACAAATGGTCATGCCTGCTGCTGCCAATTGTGTAGTAACGTCAGCCATTATGCCTGAAATTATAGCTTCACAACATTTAATACTCATAAATAAACTAACTAGATGTCTAAGCAGAAAGCATTCTGTCCTCATCTCCAACCATAAATCCAAAAAAGTTATCTCTGTGCGAGCATTTTGGATATCAATCACATACTATTTATGCTATAAGATACAGAAGAGACCTAAATCTAACATACCTCTTCGATCTATACTGACAACACACAGCCATTGAATAGAGTGCCCTTCAAGACTGTGCCAAGAGGCAATCTTGCTAATTTGCCAATTATCCAAACCAGGCAAGACTTCCTTATATAATGGAATGTTAGCTTGTATGATCTTGGCAAGCCCATTTCCCATTGATAACATCTCTCCTTCAGCCTTCAGACTTACATTTACATACTTGTTATGTTTGCCATTCACTTTGGGAACACTAACATTGCTGTTTTTCAACTGAAAGTCATCTTTAGGCTTTTTTCGAGTGGATGAAATATCCACCATATCAAGAATTTTCTCCCAGAGAGGTTTATTTTTAATGGAGACAACTGGGAGCTCTTCCGTCTCACTCTCCTCTTCAGATTCAGCAGTGAAGTCGGTGATTGTATCAGATGTTATTTCGGTTGCTGCTTGTGCAGCTTGTTCCCTTAAAAACTGAAATGAAAATGAGATCATGATTATCAAAAGAGAGCAAAAAAATTTATTTTAAAAAATGATGTAGTATATTCCTTATGAGCATACCTTCATAATTTTGTGTCTAGCACTCCGAGTTTTTGCATGTTGCAACCATTGTTTATGCCGCTGATATGCTGATTTTCCAGAAAGTGCCTGCAAATCAAAAGAAAAAATGGAATCTTTAGAAAAAGCAACTTGACTAATTTTAACAACTACTTTAAATTGCCTTCTCTTCAATTCTCGTTCATTTAATTTTCTTTTGCCCTTCTTTTTCAAATTCTGTTGGTCAATGGTGACAACTGTCTATCTTCCGATAAAAAGATAAACTTTCATTGATAAAAGAAAAAATAAAAAGAGGATAAGATTACAAAAATTACAAAATGGAGTTCCATTTGAAGTTCATGGAATAGGAAGGAAAAGTAAAACTGTCTATCAGAGGTTTAAAACTAAAACAGTAATATTGTGTTTGATGAAAGGAGAGATGGTTGGCATCTCCCCTCACTAGATTAGGAACGGCCTCCAGGCTTTCATGGTTAACACATACTGTGAAGTTGAAAATGATGAGATTAGGTATCGAGAACCTCCAAAAATACACTGCTTGAAGGAAGCCTCACGCATGAGGGTTACTCAAATATTTTTATTTTTATTTTTATATTAAACAAATGACTTTTCATTGATATATGAAAACACCACAGGAATGATTACAAAAAGGCATTCCGGCCAACAACAATATAAGAGGGAGAATAGTTAGCACTCAAATGCTTTCACAAATTTACAATTAGCACTCCAATCGGAGGCGTTGAGCAAACAAAACTCTCAAATGCTTTCACAATCACGCCACCGTCTTCAAAAAATCTTTATTGCGTTCTAACCAAACATTCCAACAAATGGCCCTAATAGCATTTACCCAAATCATTTTCTATTTGCCTTGAAGATGACCACCCAAAAAAGGGACAAAATATCACTTTGAAGATATAGTAAAGGCTCAGCACATATTGAAAATGCAAAAAAGTTTTGATCACCTTCGAGTAAAATTACATTGAAACAATAAATGATCCATATCCTCCCCATTCTTTTGACAGGGACAACACCTAACCGTTTGAAGCAACTACCCAGCCTTCTAGCTTTGAATCTTTTTTTATAGGAATTCTAGCTTGGAATCTTAACATTAGAGGTTTAAAACTAAAACTGTCTATCAGAGGTTTAAATGTATTATTGTTCAAGGGAGAAAAACGGATACATATAGCCTTCTGTCCAACATGCAGAAAGCAAAGGGTCCTTAATGATAAGAGCCTTCTGTCCAACAGTCAAATTGAAGTCAGAGGTTTCAATATGTGCTGAGCTTTTACTATATCTTCAAAGTGATATTTTGTGAACTTTCTCACAAGACTCAACTCAAGCTCCAGCTGCAGCTGCTGTATGTATCCCTCGTTTAGTATTGGCTTTGGTCGTTGTCCCTGTCATTTCTATTGCTGTTCGTAAATTTGGTTGCTTCCTCCGTGAACTTTCTCACAAGACTCAAGCTGCAGCTGCTGTATGTGCTTCAATTGCTGAGGTATAAATTCACTATGAGGTTTATCATCATTATTATTATTTTTACAGTTTGGTATAAAGTATTCAATGTGAAAATAAGTTGAATATCAAGCAATAATGCTCTGACACGATTACCGAGACACCCTCTAAACCAACACCGCCTGCGTCCTCTACGTGGCCGGTTTTTTCACCCTCGCCAGGTTCCTCCTCTACGTTTTTTTCTCAAACCTTTTTCCCTCTTTTTTTATTTTTTATTTTTTCATGGCTTTCTCTATAGACAGTAGTTGTAAGATAGAAAATAAGCATTTCTTTATAGGACCAGATTGTGTTCAGAGACGCGGAAAAGCTTTATTAAGGGAGAAAAACAGGGACAAGTGGTTTGAAATTTCTTTAGAACCTCAATATGTGGTTTGGGTTAGAGATGCAATAAAAGATTTGTTAGACAGACCTAATATTCAGAAGTTCTATAGAAGGATAGATTGTGAAAATGAGACTTGCTGGGTTCAGAAAGTGTTAAATAGAAGAGGAGCGTTTGTAGATGTTTCTAAAGTTACGTCCAATGGTGCTAAGTCTCAACTGTTTATACCAGCAGGTGTTAACTCGGAAGGCTGGCTTAATTTTGTTAGACTCTTAGATGGAGAATTTGAAAAGACTAACCCTGAAAAAATGAAGAAAATTCCTGATGCCTTTCAAAGCCAACCTTCTTATGCTGAGGTTCTTAAAAGTAAAGACACTTCTAAGGAAGTCTTGGAGATAGAAAATTATGGTGAAGACTTCGTGAGTAAGCTTCGACTTGATACTATGATTATTGTTACTCGAAGGTGTTTTCATGATGATTGGGGTAGAATTTTGGATAGTATAAAACGTAATACAGATGAAAAGGAGTTTGCCATAAATCCTTTTCATCCTGATAAAGCCCTGCTGTTATGTCCGGATAGTGTGATGGCACATTCTCTGTGTTCGAACAAGAATTGGTGTACGTGTACGTATGATGATTTAACCATTAAATTTGAGTTTTGGAGTGAAGAGAAGCATGGTAGAATGGATTTAATTCCATCTTATGGGCGATGGATAAAGTCAGGAACATTCCCCTGATTTTTTGGGACTTGGAAGTTTTCAAGGTTATTGGAGACATGTGTGGAGGTTTTATTAAATGCTCTAAGAATACATTTAATAGAATTGGAAGCTTTGAAGCAGTGATACAAGTGAGAGACAATTATTGTGGTTTTATACCAGCTGAGGTCGAAGTTAAGAATGGAAAAGGAAATAAATTCGTTGTAACCATCGTGACATTCCAAGATTGGCATCATCTGGCAATGAAAACTCCGGTGATCCATGGATGTTTTGCTAGGCAAGCTGCGATGAGTTTTTTTGGAGGAGAAATGACAGAAGGTCCTTATCCTATGGATATTAAAAGGGTGAATTGGAAAACCCAAAGACCCAACAGTCATGTAAAAAGGACAGGGACAAAAGCCATACTACAGTGGCTTGGCAGAAAGAGCTGGACCAGTCCCCAATTCTGACTCAAGCGTGAGAAAATATTCATACTGTAGCCTCGATTCACGCAAAAAGTTTCCCTGACTCTGAAAATAAGGGGTTTACTGGTACTTTTGAGGTAGGATCCTCGAGCTCCTCAATATGCAGAAAGCAAAGGGTCGTTAATGATAAGAGCCTTCTGTCCAACAGTCAAATTGAAGTCAAAGGGCTGGATAATGGGCTACAGGTTGGCAGCACAGAAAAGGACCATGTTAATAGAACCAATCAGGAAATTACTTCAACGGGCAATAATGGAGGGAAAAATTCGAATTCTAATGAATGGACTGGGATAAACTATGGGTTTGGGTCGGGCCCAGTGGAAAATAGATATAAAAAAAAAGGCATGAAGACAATGGGCCAAGGAAAGTCACTTTCAACAAAAGAGATCAAACCAAGGTCTTTTTCAAAAATAGGCCTATCTATCATACTACTAATTTGGAGAATCAAGTAGGATCAGATTCAGATCCAGATTTCTACACTTCGACCACCATAATGTCTGAAGCAGATGAAGTGGTGGATACGGTGCATGAAGGGGTGTACCAAAGTGATTTCTCGGAGGACTTTATTAGAAATGAAATGGCTGGCCTAATTTTGAGTGATTTGAAAGATTTAAATGCTGAAGAAAACTTTGATGACAATAATGAAAGGCAGAGTAAAATGCAGAATAATATTGAAAGACATCCAGGAAAGCTTTAATGAGTTTAGAAGTGAAGATGGAGATAGAGAAGCTAACCTCGAAAAATCTCAATGTAATTCCATCGAGTTGATGGTAATTCCAGAAACTCAAGATCTAAATATAGAGTTGATTATGAATGATGATCAGAATATCGAGGTGGAAGAAGAAGATTCAGAGGAAGGCTCTTTTATTGTCTTTAAAGATAAGAAAGGGGAAACGAAGATGAAGTTGGCTAGCAGATTGGCTGAGATTCACTGATACTCATATAGCTCCTAATAGAAAGAAGAAATATAAGGGAGCTACTCCTTCGAAAAATAGAAGAGGTCAAAGGGAATTAGAAAATCTTAGAAGTGCCGTCAATTATGAGAGACATCCTTCTAATAGTTTGCCTCTCCAAAGGGTTCAAAAGGATGATCTATGTTAAACGGGATTGTTCAAGGGCTCGGAGGCAAGTCCAAAAGAAGCCTTGTTAGAGTTTTTTCATGGTGTAGATCCTGATTTGTTATTCTTCAAGAATCCAAGTTAGCAAATATTGATAGATCTTTATTCAAATCTTTTTGTAGTAGATTCTTTGGGCTAATGGCAGTAGGTTTTTCTAGAGGCATTTCGATAATGTGATCAGACCCAGTGTTGAATGGCTTAAAGGATTAGGAGTTTTTTAGTGTTTTTGTTTTTGGTGCCTTTTGGTAGGCTTTTTGTAGTCCGCTTGGCCTTTTTGGACTTTTTTATCTATCAATGAAAAGTCTTGTTTCTTATAAAAAAAACATTAGAATTTAATCCATGTTTAAAGGTGATCCAAAATAAGACAGATAATTTGTGAAAAACTCTTATTCTCCTCTTTATGGCCACTCCACAGATAATAGAAAGGGCCGACTTCACAGTAAAGCCAATCAGGAGGTCTGGCATTCAGAGTCTAGTATCTGGAATAGTAGATAAACAAAAAGGATTCAATCAATAACTCCATTAAGCCTAACCAAGCCACAATCTTCATCCTTTAGATTTCTTCGAAAAATCAGATTCCAAGATTAGGAAGAAAAATCCCACAAACTTCTAATAGTGACATTCTTTGTGCGGCTCAAACCTTATAAGTTAGGAAACATTAGTGCCAAAGTGGTCTCCACCAGCCAACTGTACTTCGAAAAGAGAGTTTTGTTCCCCCTTCCCACCAAAAACTTGATATTCTTCCCCATCCAATGAGCACAACTGAAGATCGCTTCCAAGGGATCCTACTGATGCTTTTGAATATACAGTTAGCTCACCCATTAATATCTTTCCCAGGAATGCCAACAACAACGTTGAGCCGAAGAGATAAGGATTCAAGAGGAAATCTCCAATGCCATTTTAATAAAAGCGGAGATTGTCGTAGAAATCATCCCACCGGAGCATGTGAACTCGAGGTGGGGGCTCAATCTCGTCTCAACATTTCTTTTTCCAAAGGCGAGACCACCTTTGTCAATGGGAGAAGTAACCATCTTCCATTTCACCAAATGAGAACCCTTATTTACACCTTCCCAAAAGAAATATTTTAATATTTATCAATATCCTTGACTACACTTATGGGGATCTTTTTTTTTTTTTTGAATAAGAAACATTTCATTGATGAATGAAAGATATACACAAAAAGCCATCCCAGGATTACAAAAAATTACTCCAATTGGGGGCAATAACCGAAGGAGAATAATTACAAAAATATTTGGAGTTAGCCGACCACAACGAGCTAAACCTTACAATCAACTCCCAAATAAACTCATGCTCCATAGACTTCTCATTGAAGATCCTATTGTTTCTTTCCCACCAAACAAGCCACAGTAAAGCACGAATTGCATTACGCCACATAACCAAAGCTTTCTTCTTGAACCTCACACTTATGGGGATCTTTAAACAGAGAGGTAATAAATGAGAAGATTATTCAAAACCGTTTGGGCCAAAGTCAACCTAATAACAACTTAACACCAATTATGAATTCTTTTTTGTATCTTTGTCACCACCGGATTCCAGAAATTTTTACCAGACGGATTGCCCCTAAAGGGAGCCCAAGATACATAATAAGGAAAATAGCCATACAACAAGAGAACAATCTCCTCACCTTATCCAATTCCGTCTCCAAATTAATACCCACAACACGTCTTTGAATTATTAACTTTAAGACCACAAACTTCCTCAAAGCAGTGAACAGCCATAGCAAGATTGGAAAGCTTAATGAGATCAAACCGTGAGAGAAGAGTATCACCAGAAAAATAGATATGGCTAATCAACAAAGTCCCAGCAATTAACATGAATTTTTCAGATGTTACTTTTGTTTAAATTAGCAAAGAGAAATCCAATATTATTAAATTTTAGTCCGTATGCGACCCGTGCTATTTGCGTTTGGGAATATTACTAACCGTAACAAAGCGCTTCTTCTCAAATGGTTGTGGAGATTTCCTTTGGAGGAAGAGGCTCTTTGGCAGAAAGTTGTTAGTGCTGTACATGGGAAAAATCATACGGGGTGGAGAGTTCATTATAACTCTTACTGTTCTAACCGGAGTCCTTGGAGACAGATTGCTAAGCTTGATAATGTTCTCAAGAATTATACTTCCTTCGCTTTGGGGAATGGATTGAAGATTAGGTTTTGGGAAGATCCTTGGGTTTATAACATTCCTCTTGGAGTTGTGTTTCCAAGACTACTTGGGCTGGTTTCTTCTAAGATCAGTACGGTTGCTGAAGTTTGGGACTCTCGTGTTGGCTCTTGGAATTTTTTGTTCAGAAGAAATTTGAAAGACGAAGAAGTGGATGATTTTGTCGGTCTCTTGTCAATGTTGGAAGGATCTAGTATTGGGTTTTCTCAAGATCTTAGATTATGGAACGGTTGTGGCAGTGGATTTTCTTGCAAAAATGCTCTATTGACAATTTCTTCTACTATCAACAATCTGTCAGATGACCTCCACACAGCTTTAATGCAAGATAAGTACCCTAAAAAGGTTAAGGTTCTCCTATGGACTATCCTTAAAGAAGGCCTTAACACCAATGATAAATTGCAAAGACGGTTTCCTAGTATGGCTATCTCCCCCGATGTCTGTCCTCTCTGTCTCTCGGATAGTGAAAGTGTGAGTCATATCTTCGTGCATTGCCCTTTCACCTCAGGCCTTTGGAACGAGCTGTGCAGTATTTTCAAAGTTCATGGGCCCCTCCATCACTCAGCCTCGGATGCCGTTCATGGGCTTTTGTGCGGTCATAACTTGAAAAGGAAAGCTAAGATCATCTGGCTTAACGCGACCCGTGCTATTTGCTGGCTTATTTGGTGGGAAATAAACAACCGTGTTTTACGTAACGATTTATTTCCTTCCTCGGTGCTTAATGTTTGGGATAGGGTGGTTTGGCATGCTTCCCTTTGGAGCTCCCTTGTCAGGGATTTTTGTAATTATAGTCCTTCTCAAATCGCTCTCAATTGGTCTTGTTTTTTGAAATTGTGTGAGGGCTTTTTTGTACATTTCATATCATCAATGAAATTGTTTCATATTTAAAAAAATTTAGTCCTCATGCAATTGCTATAGGTAAGAACATTAAATATCAGCATGCTCAAATCATATGCAGAAACGAAAATTGAACGTAACTGTTTTAAGTAGTGACCTTATGTGTGACGTGTGTGTGTGTGTTTGTGTTATTTATTAGGAAACAAGAGACTTGTTAGGAAAAAAATACATTAGAGAAAAGCGGCGAGATAACCGCAAAAAAGCTAAACGAGATTAAAGTAATGGACTCAAATCAATATTAATGATAGAAGAAGGATAATTGCAACTGACATTGTATGTGATTATCTCAACAACTTCAGCATTTGCAAGAACATGCATCGGAGAAACAAGGTTACCATTCACCTGCATTGCAGAAGTCATGCACCAAAAGTTAAGGTCTAATAACAAATGTGCGTCGGTCTACCAAGAGATGTGTGTGTGTTAGTGGAAAGGTAATCATTCAGTCAACAATCAAAATATTACCTTTGCAGCCACCATTTTGTTACCAACTTCTGTGTGTATCATGTATGCATAATCGATTACAGTAGCTCCTTTAGGTAGATTTTTAATCTGCAGATATTAAAAGATAGTTAATATAATAAGCATGACATAGAAAAAGTTATGAAGTTAAACAGTCACAACACTTGCCTCTCCCCTTGGTGTAAAAACAAAGACTCGACTGCCTAATAGATCTCTAGTTACTGTGTCCACGAATTCCCTTGAGCTCATATTACCAACAAACTCCTCTTGCCATTCTCTTATAGCATTGAGCCAGCCAATCTGGAGGAAATCAAGGACTTTATCCATGAAATTATCATATCCAGAGGACTAGTTCCTCAAAAAAGTTAATTGTAACACCTTTAAAAAGCTTACAACCAGAATTTGTGGAAGGCTAAGGTAAATACCCTGAGTGCAATGTTTGCATCACTAAGACAGACAGCTTTCCCTCTTGAATTTCTAGTCTGGGGCGTAGAATGCCTAACTAAACTATTTACAAGCTGTCCCCCACAATAATGAGCAGCAATGCCTCTCTCAGCTATCAGGTCCATCTCCTCAGTTCTGATCTGCCAACATAGAGCAATTATTTTGATGAAACTTGAGATGATACCAACTAAAAATCAGTCAAACGATCAAATTCTGTTTGCCACAATTTTTAAAAACAACTTTTCTTTTTAACATAGTAATTTAATGAAAATATGTTTGAAAAAATGTATTTTGCAAGTTGTTTTCATTCCAAAATCATAAATTTGTGAATACTGAATAGTGACTCAAGTGCTCAATAATCATATCATTTCCAAAGCACTTAAAAATTACTTTTAACAGTAGTTTTTCAAACAAAGGTTTAGTTGCTTTTTGAAGCACTCCCAAAACAATTGGAGTGCTAGTTGTAAATCTTTTGGGATAATGCGGTGAGATCTATAGCTTGGAATATTTGGTTGGAGCAAAACAAACGAATCTTTTTGGATTAAGAAAAGAATTGGAAGGAAACTTGGGAGCTTAGTGTTCTTAATGCCTCCATTTGGAGTGCTAGTTGTAAATCTTTTTGTACTTATGCTTCCTCTATCATTGCCTCAAATTGGAAGGCCTTTTTGTAATTTGTTCTTTGCCTTTTGGCTCTTTCATATATCAATGAAATAACATTGTTTATTATCTCAAAAAAAAAAAAAAAAAAAACACTCCCAAAACAAGCCTTAAATGTCCAAGCAAATTAGTATGCAATGAAAAAATTTAGCAGAGGTAAGCACAAAAAGGAACGCCCAAAATGCAAGAAAGATCAGAACAACCTGTCAAGAAAAAGTGCTTAAACTAGAAAATTTGTACCTGAACTTCTAGTCGGAACATGCTCTCATACAGGAATGGAATTACAGTTGTATGAAGACTTTGATAACCATTAGGTTTAGGGGTTGCTATATAATCTTTCATCTGTCACAGAAAGTTTGTCTATAATCACTAAAAAAGAACAGAATTTATATAGAATCATAAGGGAAGCTGAAGTTAACTCACAGCTCGAGGAATAGGTGTCCATATTCCATGTACCAACCCAAGAACATGGTAGCAAATCTACAGAAAAGACAATAATGCAAAAATTGTACTTTTACAATATTTAGTATAACCAACATCACTTAATTTGATGACAATGGGAAGAAAGAAACTACCTGCTGCGGGATACATAAAGGCCCAACTCCAATGCATGGCTTTGGCTGTATGATAATACGAAGCTGGTTTTGAAATAAAGCATAACATAACAGTAAGCACATATGAAACCTCCATCAAGTGTAAACATGGAATACTGAATATCCAAACCAACCTGTGCAATCTGGTTAACCTCATTGATTGAACATTGAGATTTGAGAACAGCTTTATAAATGCTGCAAATGAAAGAATTACACATTTATAAGCAGGAAATAAGATAACACTTTGAAGTAAGGTAAATGAAACACGTTTTCATAACTCAAATCCCTAGTCTATTTATGGACTCAATTACAATTGCAAGATCCAACAAAGCAATCATGAACCAAAACTCCTGAGAAAACAAAACGTTTTCATATCTATATGCATAACCCAACATATGAAGTGAGTGACTGAGTGTAATGGGAAAAGAAGGAAGAATAACACTCGAAGTCACACCTGTAAGGCTCCTTGCATACAGAATGAACTTCAGCTCTGAGAGTCATAAGGTCTAGGAACTGATCCTCCTGAATCTTCTTCATCAAAATTTTCTTTGCCTACAAGAAGTAATTTCCAATGTAAAACTCATGAATGTAAGGAATATTATATTTTAGAATTGATTTAGAATATCTCTTTGATAGAGAACAATATTTTAGAATTGATTTAGAATATCTCTTTGATAGAGAACAATTGTTACATTCACAGTTGTGAAGGAGAGAACAAAGAAGTGCTCTATTTCCTTCTTCTATAGAATACAAAGATAGTAAACCAAAAATAGTATATTCATATCAGTTTTTTTTGGTAATAAACAATGCTTTCCATTAAGGTATAAATAAGAGCAAGTATATTCATATCAGTTATCATGTGGTTCTTCAATATGCTGAAAGATTTCATGACCATATTCATTAGAGTGAAAAACAAATTTGCAATTCAAGAATATGACCAGTAATTGAAAAAGTAATATTTTCTTTCACTATTTGTAAATTAATCTATATAAAGGTTCTGATAAACCAGAAATCTTGAAAATCAGATCATGGATTGTGCTTCCAGGTTCTTAAGTCAACAACTCATGATGGTCTATACTTGCTCTTATTTAGCTTTCATCTTAAGAAGCAAAAGTACTATGGTCTGAATGCAGTGAGAGCCATCCTACCAATATATGGCCGGAAAAAAACAAAAGATTTTTCCAAGAGGAAGGAAGAGCTGTGGAGAAAGTT
The DNA here is from genome assembly GCA_028015215.1 of Gynostemma pentaphyllum. Classification (NCBI taxonomy): domain Eukaryota; kingdom Viridiplantae; phylum Streptophyta; class Magnoliopsida; order Cucurbitales; family Cucurbitaceae; genus Gynostemma; species Gynostemma pentaphyllum. The sequence continues at coordinate 42,144,733 of CM051354.1, read as the reverse complement.
TGGGATGATATCATCCTTGATGCTTACTTTTGGCGTTTTTGTTCCAAAGAGTTTTTATATTACTCTCCTTTGATTCCTTCTAATTGGAATGTGTTTTTGTATTTCTTTGGAAATGCTCTTATTCATTATTTTCAATGGAATGATTGTTTCTTCTATTATCTATTTAGAAAAGAGAGAGGGAAAACAGAATACAGATCGAGAATAGAGGATTATTATTATTATACAAAAGAAGCCACAACATAGATTAGATACTTATTCAAAGAAACTTGAGAATTTCATGGAGAAGATGAAATCATCACTCACCTCTATAACTTCTTTCTCGTGTTCTTTATAAAGGTCTTCAACTCTTCTCTTGGCCTTTGAATAATCTTCAGGATTGGTATACATGAATGAAAGGTTTTCTAGTTCTGACTGAAACCATCATCATAAAAAATGGTTCTATAATATAAGAACACTTTCGAAAGAAAGAATACGCATTATATGATAAGAAAAGTATTATGAGGGAGAGTTCTTTATCAAAGAGTCAGGTAAGAGAGAGGAACATGATAAGCACATATCACAATTTTATATTTTTTTTGGTCAAAGCAAACTTCTTGCTACCAAACCATTTGCTTAGGTCAAAGTCATACAACTAAGGAACAAACAATTTTTAATCACAATATAGCAAATCGTGGACAGAAGATCAAGTTGAGAAATAAGTAATAATAGGGTCATACCTTGATTTGGTACATACCCAGCAACTTTGCAAGAGGAGCAAAGACCTGCAATGTCTCCCTCGCAATGCTGGACTGGACGTAAAAGCAAAACTGTTAGAACAATTACCAAATTGAGGTCAACAGCCATATACACTTAACAAATAACACGTAACCTGCTTATGTGGGGGCATGTGTGAAAGAGTGCGCATGTTATGCAAGCGATCTGCTAGTTTGACAATGATTACGCGAACCTGAAACAGATTATACCTTTAGTTCCTACTGAACTTCACAAAAAGAAGAAAACAGTAATGAAAAATTTTCACCTCTTCTGTCATGGCTAAAAACATCTGTCTCAAATCATCAGCTTTTACATCTTGTACTGAATCACCTACATTCTTACACTTCAGCTTTCCCAGTTTGGACACCTGATTAGAAAATATGGTGAAATTAATCCGGGAAGGTTATTTGAGCATAACATGCTAAGCCTACATAATTATTAAAACAAAAATTTATGTAACCTTAGTCTCTCCTTCAACAATGTGACGAACTGTAGCACCAAATTCCTCTTCTATTCTTTTGAAGGTTACAATGTCCGTGTCCTCAACTGTATCGTGCAACAATCCAGCAGCAATAGTTTCCCAATCTAATTCCTGTAGTAGAAAATACTCTATTTAATCAAGGATTTAAAAAAAAAAGAAGAAAAAAGAAAAAAAAAGGTTATGAAAAACTTACAAGTTCCCCTAGAATTCGGGCAACCTCAACCGGATGAATAATGAAGGGCTCTCCACTACGTCTTTTTTGGCCATCGTGAGCCTCAAAAGCAAGCTATACCAACCAACGGGGAAAAAAGGCAGGTCTGATTCACTGTAGTAGAGTAGTACAGATCAAAGATTATGCTAAATTGGCAGGTAAGGTAGCTCACCTTTAGAGCATTACGCACCAGTTCCAGCTCATTAGGTGAGAGATATGAGATAGTGGGCTTAAGGTCCTAAGGTTTGGGAGCACACAATTAGCCAAACATAAAGCTAAAAAGGATGTTCAATCTTGAAGAGTAAAAAATATAGAGTCACCACATTAAGCTACTGTTAATATATACCTCCCACAACCCTTCAGGAGAAATCTCATCAAAGGCATCTGAAGACAAGAATGAAGAGCAACTGAATTTTTTTTTTCTACAAACAGCATGAAGCAGACTTGATTTAAATAATCCTCCAAGATGTACGTAGTTGGTAACTTCATTGGAATACCATCCCCTTACATTGATGGATTCACATCTCTGGAGCGTACAAAAGAATTTACCACCGTTAGTATGCATAACTATAAGAAAGGAGTTATTTTTTTTTTGGTAATAATAAGAAAGGAGTTATTGCGACAACTCTTTTAAAATGTTAAGTAATATTCAATTAAAGGAAGACAACATAGGATCAGAGGCTAAAATAATTCCATACAATTATGATTGTGAATAGATCCTTGAGTTTCTCGTTTGTATTTATTTCATTTTTCCTTGATCAATTTTGTACTATAGCATGATAGGCCAGCCATCATCCATATATTTAAAAGGAAGGCACAGAGCATTTTAAGCAGTAAAGCTTGTCATGCGGGTGAAATGGAATGAATAAGATGGGTAGATGGTATTTTAGGAATTAGTTACACATCCCTTAGTGAGTGAGAGGGGATGACTGTGTGGGAAACAGGGGAGTATACACTGAAGGAGAGATAAACAGGGGGGGAGAAGATGTATTGGAAGTAAGAAGAGTTCACAGGGCTCTTGAATTTCCACGATTTGCTGAAATTCTCTCTTGATTGGAATACAGAGTACAATTCCGTTGTTCTTTATTATCAGAAACTTACCATAGCATTGAAAGTAATAAGTGAAAAACCAATTCGTCACTTGAGTTATAACTTGAAACAGACTAGTTTAGCCTTAAAGAAATACTAAATTGACACCTGAGGATTCACAAATGATACTGTTTGGAATGGAGGTTATCTCCCCTTCCTATGAAGAGAATTTGTGTTAGAAAAACTACACACATACCACAAAACTACTGTGTTTCAACAAAATGACTGACAATGTCCACTATATAACAGTCGGAACACTATTCAGCCCAAAGAGCTAAATGGAAATGTAAAATGGGGCAGGAAAAGCTGAACCAAACGTGAAAACAAGATCAAATAGATTACTGTCCCAAAAATCAATACCTTGTGTGACTCACTCTTCCAATATGGGAGATACTACTTGAACACGAAGAATAAAGGTAACATGATATAATGAATAAAGTGACCTATTCTATTCAATGGTCATAATTCAAGTAATACAAGGCACTTACAGAATTCATTCTGCTTCTTTTTCCATTTCTTGAATATAAGAAAGATGAACATTGAGTTGTGCTTGCAAGAAAACCCGTCAAGACCCTCGGAGCCTTCCATGCACATGATAGAATACTGCAATCATATCGACCACTTCCATCGCCTTTTGAGAATTTACAAATATTCACGCATTCTAAAGAAACTACAAATTCAAAAATCAAAAAATTTAGCATCAAAACCTCAAAATCTCATTCCTAGTACTCTGATTGATTTAAATCTTACTCCAACCCTAAGTTCAATTTTAAAAAAAAAATCTAGCTCCCTACGTCCACACTCACGAAAACCTGAAATCCAAGTTCATTTTCTCATCATTTTATAGGCTAGGAAACAAAGTTAAGTCAGAAAAACGTACCTGACATCGAAGGAGCGGATGCCATCTCTAGAAGAAGAGAAAAATCTCATCGAATCCGACGAGCATTAATCAAATAACCAAACAAGGACAGAATTAGCTCGAGAAAAAACTGAAATCAAAAGAAATCGGAGAAATCTCAATAAGAAGATTAAAAAAAGGAAGAGAAAGAAATTTGATGAAAGTGAGAATCGAGGAATCAGTGATTGAGAATGAAGCAGAGAGGGATTGAAGCGAAGAAGAAGAAGAAGAAGAACGCTAAGAGATAATAGAGAGAGAGAGATGGTGAGCTGAGCCAAGGCCACACAAATGCCGTTCGATAATTAAATAATTCTTTTATTTTCTTTCTCCAATTAATTATTTTAATAATAATACGTGCGTTTTTCGCTTTTTTCATTTTATTATAATTTTAATTTGAGTTGGAAAAAGGAATGGATTTTTAAAAAAAAATAGTGGTCAGGTCAGCAGAAGTATAACACGGGATCTTGTGCCGTCAGATTCCTTAAAGTTAGATTTCTATTCTATCAACTCCTTCCCTTTTTATGAAGTCCCTCGAAAAACAAACTCCTTCGTTTCGTTCTACTCTTTACCTTAACGAGATCAGCTTTAGATATTTTTCGGTTATATATAGCGGTAATTAAGGCCCTATAGAATATGAATCAAAATTTATGAATTCAGAACTAATGAATAAAATAGAATGATAGGAATTGTATTTGGTTGGGCATTTTGAATTATCAAATCTCGATCCAACCAAAAATTTAGCCTAAATTTTGAAAACATCTCAAACCTGTTTTCTTTAAATCCGAATCCAAGATTCAGTTTTAAAGAAAATATGGGATCAAAGGTAATTCATTTAAAATGAAAACTCATCGCGTCAAAATAGTTCCGATATAAACTATTTTGTACGGATTTCATCTTTTACCCTCTTTTATTTTTTTATTTTGTTTGACAATGGATGCCCATAGCACCGCACAAACACAGGAAAACGCTAAAGAAAGAAAAAAAAAGAAAAACGCAAAGGAAAAATTGCAGATAAAATAAACTACCCTAAATGTAGGGATTCTTCATGGATGAGAGACTCAATCCAAGATGGAGCTTCATCAATCCAAACCTCAGAAGTGAAGCGATTTCTTGCATGAACAGCAAGAGAATGGGTAATCTTGTTGCCAGATCTTAGGGTATGGAGAAAACCACAAGTGAAAGATCAATGATATCTTGGATAATCAATTCAATTTCAGAGGAAACCTTAGAGGGATCTTCAATTAGATTAATCACGACTTTGGAGTCAGATTCATAATTCTCAAATCCCTTGACATCATGAGACATTCACGAACAGCCATCGCCTCTGCTACATCCAGAGGAGCATAAATGGAAAGAGATCTTGACATGGCTGCTAACACCTGACCGTCTTGGTTACGAATTATCATTCCAATCCCTCTTTTATTAATTAGTCATATATCCCAATTTATTAGTATATGTCATCTTCAGATTTTTATTCTTTTTTATTACCAGATCTGTTTTTATCCTAATTAATTATATAAGCTGCCATTAATGTCAGATTTTGTAAATTCCCATATTTTTATTTTTACCGAAATTCAAGGTAAACACATAAATGATACGACTTTCTTGTTTATAACTTAATACAATAAGGTAACTGTTTGAATGTAATGTAGGCCGTCGCAAAGGCTAATGTTGAAAATCGAGCAAAAATGACGTACAATCACAAGACAGGCTGAAGATCACATGTGCGAGTCATGACGGATTATGTAAGTATGTTGTGTTTAGATTTGGAAAACACACATCTTATAGAATTTCATTTTATTTAACAACTCGTATTGTTTTGTTCTCTAGCAAGCACAAGACACGAAGATCATGAAGAAGAGTTTACTCAAATTGATCTTTTCCGAGTCACGCACACTAATGAAAAATGTGATTGGATTATGACGCGACTGAGGAAGAATATGTAAGTATTTACAAGATTAACATATTTCATAATAATGTTATGGTTTTAGGTAATTTTGTTGAAACATGCGTTATGTAATACATGCAGAAAATTATATGTGATTTATTGGTCGCTCTCGCGTGGAAGTGGATGGAGTTGTCCAACCATGCCTAATCGAAGCAGATATGTCGAGAAAGTACAGGGCTATCGATCCAGGATATATCAAAGGACTAGGGGACGGAAGAACACATTCTAGGGGGCTATGCTTGTGTCAGAGAACAAGGAGCTAAAAAGTAATTACCAAGATTTGAAGGGAAAGTATGACGACCTTGCTCAAGATGTCTGCAATATTAGGAAAGTGTTTAGTACATTTACTCAGACTCCCCATAATTAGGATGTAACTTTAGAAACAATAAACTTATGTCTTTTATAATTTCATGTCCGTTTGTATTCGACATACTTATATTTTATATGACATATTCGATATAATTCCAATCTTCAATTTTGCTTAAAATTTGTTATAAGCATTGAATATGTGAATTTTGTTATATTCAACAGGAAAAACAGGAAATTAAATTACGTAAATCAATAATTAAAAAAATGAAAATTTTGGATTCCAGGGGCTATGCCGGCGAAATTTGTTGACATTGCCTTAATAGAATTTATTTTCTAAATAAGGGTTATGCCAACGAAATTCAATTTATCCGACATAGCCCAAAAAAGGCGTTGGCCCTCCGTTTGTGCTATGCCGGTAAAATTAAGCATTTTGTCGATGTAACGTCCCGTTATTTTACAAAGAAATTATATTTTTTTTTTATTTAAATTATTATTATTTTATGTAAAGCACTTAATTTAATTTTAGAATTTTTTAATTTAAATTTTAGATTTAATTTAGAATTTATAACTTAGAATTTACGAGTTTATTTCATTCGTAAATCCTTTTAATTGCGTTATTAGCTTAAATTTAGTTCGGGGTGTATTAATAATTATTAACGGGCCAATTAATAATTATTAATCACCTTTTGGTAAGTTTAAGTGCTTCGGGTTTCGTTTTTAAAAGTTAGCAAATGAGGGACACATTCGTAATTTTCAGAAATCTTAAATATCTAAACACTATTCACCTCCTCTTTAAAAACACCAAAATTGACAAAAGTTGACAAAATTTTCTCTTCTCCTCCTTGCTTGCCCGTGGGTGCCATTGATGAGAAGAAAAACTTTGGGTTTTCTTTGTTTCTCGACGGATCATCTCGATTCTAGTTGTGTTGGATTGCTTGGGATGAGGGCTATCTATCAAACCTAGCTTTTCGGTGTTTCTCGTTCTCTAAGGGAAGCCCTAAAAAGTGAGTTTTCAAAACTTTTTATATGGTTTTCTTTGTTTTTGTTTCTAAATGAGTTTTGAAGTTGAAATCATGTATTTACATCAAGGAATTTGACGATTTCGAGCTCAGAATTTTTTTAAAATACTATTCACCCGGAAACACTATTCATCCGAAAACACTAGTCACCCAAGAATCACACTTTTTCTCATATTAGTTATGAATTGTAAATTGTTGTTCAATTGTTGTATTGTAGGTGAGATTGCTCGTTTGATGGTTCGGGGGAATGTTGTTGTCACTCGAACATTCGAGGTGAGAATAAATAGAACTTAAAAGTAAACTTAGAAACCGAATAATTTGAACGATTTGTGGATCGAAAGTTGAGATTAAGATTTTAATCGAAAGGATTAAAGTAGTGAGCTAACTTGCTTAGGCTTAAGAGTTAGTTCTAATTTGAGTCGAAAGAACTCATGGATTTCTCGAGGGAAACGTTTAACTCTTGGAAGTTCTAAGTTTAGATTCGTTTCGGGGTTTACTAATGATTATCAGAAGTTGAAGGTTTCAAGTATATTTGAGTGAATAAGGAACTTGATTATGGAAAGTCGGATGTTTACTAAAAGCAATGGAATCATTTGATTGTAGACATTATGATAAATTTAGTAACTCAAGTTTATCTGAAGGCCGTTTGGCTTGATTTATTGTTTTCTTTCCAGAAGTTCCTAATTTCTTGTTTTATATATATTGGATAATTCGTGATTCTTTTATCCTTTATCGTTATGTTATCTCGATAACTTCGAGTGATTATATTTATGTTTACTTGCATTTGAGACCACATTCATGTCATATTGCATAATCGATTATTTGGAGGAATAATGAGGCAATACATAGCTTGAGCATGCTTGTATTGTTTGGTATTATTCATTTTATGTTTACGTATATGTATCATGAGGAATGTTAAAGGCTGCGTGAACTTTGCATGATCGAGGGAGATGGATAATGAGATAATGATTTAACTATGCGAGTTCAAATTATCTAATATTATCCATAATTACTATGATACATATATGAGGATGCATGAGTGCATTGAACCTTGTATTCGATGGGTGAGTTAATGAGGTAATGCTTAGACTGAGTGAGCTTTATTACCGTCATTGTTCACTAGTGGTGGGAAAATATTATTGAAAATATTTCGTATACTTTGTTTTTGGAAAGCGAGATAATAAGATATTGTTAGACTGTGTGAGCTTTCAATACTGACATTATAAGCATTTGATAGTTATATTGATGTAAAAGTTGCATGCCCTTTACATTTGTTGAGCGAGTTAATGAATAATGTTTAGACTACGTGTGCTAACATTATCGTTATTAATCGTGAATTATCTTGTTTGATTATGTTAAGACCGAGTGAGCTTAGCATTAATTATTAAAGATAAAGGAATGTAAACCTTATTTTATATCCTACATTTCTATAGAGAAAATAAATGAATTATGATGTATAGCCGAGTGCTAAGGAAAAGGAATGAGATTGAATTGTATAATGAGAGAATGCAAGCGTGCATTGAACCTTGTATAATTATATGATACATATATGAGAGAAATAGATTCACAATTATTTGGAAGATCTTGAAGTTGTAGATTATAATATTTGATGTAAACCTTGTCTATAGTATAAAGTATGGTATTAAAGAGAATGAAATAAGAATGATTTTTATGTTATAAAACACGTTCTTCTAAAGGCTTGGAAGTTAGTTTCTCAATTATTTGGGAGATTTGATAATTAAAAGTTGGATACTTGATGTGAAAACTAATTGAAGTGGTTGATTGGTAAAGAGTATGTAAGTTTTACTTGGACACAAATCCGAATATGGTTTTGGAGTCTAATGTTACTTTATTTTCCGTTTATTTTCACTGGGCGGGTTTTAGCTCATGATATTACAAAAAATTTCAGGTAATGCTCGTGGTCGTGGTCGTGGAAGAAGAGCTGGTGCTACCTGATCTAGTTGATAATGATGGCAAGATGGACTAGATATATTTTTAAAGTTTATGGACTCACTTTATTTCATGTTTCCTCTTTTGGGTTGTACATTTGTATATAAGCTTATAAGAGCTTTTTGTTTCAGCTTTTATAACTATGAAACTCCTTTAACTTTGCAACAGGAAATGCATTTCTTTGTCTTTAAAATTCTTTGATTGTGAAAAATGTAAACAAGTTTTAGATAGTCCAAGTTTTAAACATATCAATGCCTTTTTTTTATACTAAGACTTTCGCTGCGTTTTGGTTTTGAAATAATTTAAAAAGAGTCAGGTCGTCACAGTTGGTATTAGAGCCTTTTAGTTCTGTATACTACATGTGATGCATATTTTTTTTTCATGTTTTGTTTTAAGTTCGCTCTCAAGTCATCGTCTGAGATTAGCAGCACCAGGTATGCCTAGAACTTTTATTCTCAAGATTTATTTATTTAATAGTGGAAAAGTTTATGAAAAGGTTGTTAAACGTTATTTGTAATTGTGATATTTCACCTCCTTGTAAAACCACTATGTGGTGATGTTTATTTTACCCAAGATTGTGATTTGGGTAAGGGTGCTGAGAATGTGAATGACCCCGTGTAGCGTATTGACGTAAGGTCAGTTTGAAGGAGACGAGATACTCCAAGAGATTGCATATTTGATCTTCAATGTTTGATTAAAGTTTAATTGTCACAAAATTCCTAAGTAGTGGTGTCAGTGAATGTGTGTTGACGTTTATGTGTAGAAAGGGCGCATGATTATCTAGAGCCCAATATTAAGAGATAAGACACCTGTTTGAGGTGAGTAAATGTTAAAAAGTAATTGGTCTGGCTCGGGTCTAGTAACCTAGATTCAATTCAAGGAACAAGTTCCTGGTTTGAGTTAAGAAAGGTAAATTATGGTAAGTGGTAAATCATTGTGATAGAATTGTGTTAAAAGGAAAGTGTGCTGCCACTCAAAAGAGGAAGTTAGAACATTCGGTGATGGGTCTCAACGAGGACCATTAACGACTGTGTTAATTGGTTAATGACCTAGTCTAGTCGCTATTACACTATGATGTATCAATCTGAATTTGAAATACTCGAGGTCGAGTTATCGATATCCATATTTGGTAAATTGTCAAGGTTAACAAACACTAAGGTTGAGTGTTGGTATTTGATTGAGATCTAGAGGGGATGTTGTCGGACCGTGGTATCGATGACTTTTATAAGGCAATGTGATTGTTTGGTGAACTTCAAATCACAATATGTTTGACCATCTAATTGGATGGTGAACTTTGAGAAACCTGTAGGTCGTAGTTTAGACCTAATGAGTCTTTCAAGATAGACTCTAAGGTGAATCCTATGTTAGAAGGATAGAACATTATTGAACTAAGCTGCATGAGAGACACCGGTTTTGCATTGCAAGGAAAGAAACGATCTATGAAGTTGAGTTCATTCAAGATTTGAGTGAAGAGGCTATAGAGTTTGTTCTTTCTTTGGATTTGGCATCTTATGTAAAGAAGGAAAACTAGCTGTTATAGGATAGATCTCATTTAAGAAGAGGAAGGCGAAGAACTACCATGCTAATCAAAGGATACCGCCACAGTGGATGTAGTAGTAGCAGGTTCGAGGTGGAGCTCAACATGGACAGTCGAGAGTACAGGGACAAGTTCATCCTTACTGCAATAGTTGTGCCAGTTTCCATTCTGGGAGATGCACACTTTCACCAAGATGCTATGTTTGTGGTCAGACTGGGCATCATGCCACTTTTGCAGGGCATATCAGACATAGCCACCACAGCGTAGTAACAAGTGAGAAAAAACTACGGTGAGGCACTTCCAGCTCAAGTATGCTCCCCAAGGTTGAAACAGAGGACAAGACACCAGGTAGAGATCATAGTAGATAGGCTCAATAGTACATATTTTCCGCTTGTTACCTTCTCCACCTTCTCAAGGATCATACTTGTGTATTTGCTATTAGAAAGGATGCTCAGGCTTCGGCTATGGTAATGATTGGTACTTTGTCAGTTTTGGGCCATTTGGCTTTTGATCTGTTTGATTTTGGAGCTTGCCACTCTTTTATATTATCTTAGTTCGTTGATTTGGCTGCTCTTAAGTCTGGACCGTAGATTTTAAGATGCGTGTTTCTACCCCAGTGGGGAAGTTTATTATTGTTCATCCTGTGATTAGTTATGATGATATATGTATTATGAGTAGTTGTTCATTTTATGAGTCCTTATGGGACCAGTTTAAATTTTCATGGGTATAATGGCCAAGTATCACCCACTTTGATATATAGGATAGAGGCTAGAATGCTTCTGAGTGTTGGAGTTTGGGGTTAAGACTAGCTTGAGTTCTTTGTCTGTTGTGAAGGACTTCGTTGATATTTTCCCTGACGAGTAACCCGGTTTACCGCCGGTGAAGGAGTTAGACTTTCAGATTAAGGTTGTTCCTTAGATAGTTCCATTGTCCAAGCACCTTATGTGACGACCCGTCACTTTTAAATAAATTAAAATCAGAGAAAACAGCGGAAGTCTTTTATTTTTAAGAAAATTTTGCGTGGTTTTGTTTGAAACTTGGCATGCCGAAAACCTGTTTACATCCTAATTTTCAAATCTAATAAAATCACATGGAACATTAGGTTCCAATCAGGAGTTCAAGATGTAATATCATAAAAACAACGATAAAAAGCTCTTATGAGCTAAATACAAAGTATAATTCACAAATCCTTCAAAGTTCTCAAAAGTAAAATTCATAAACTTTACAACAAAATAGTCCATCTCGAGGTCAGCATCCCTCGATCACGCAGCACCACCTCCTCTCCCTCGACCTCTTACAGGGCATTACCTGAAATTTTTGTAATATCATGAGCTAACGAACTAAGCCCAGTGAGAATAATAAGCATACAAAGTAAAGATAGACCTCAAACTCGTATTCTGATTTGTGTCCAATTAATCTGACACAATTCACTCCTAAAGTTCTCTAAACTCTAGGTAATTTCGTTTTACTTTCTAAGGATGACATTACTAATAATCATAGTCAATACTCATCCATCAACATTGTTATGACATAAGTAAGAAAAGTAACTAAACTTTGCATAAAATAAAACATCTTGATTCTCCCTTTTATATATCATAAACATGAATGCATGAGAGCATCCCGTAGGACTTCGCAATTGCCCTTTTGTGCGTGAATGAAGGGTAATAAGAACATCCCGTAGGATCCCATTCAGCCTTATGCATGAGGAAGTAATGCGTCAATCCTGCAGGATACCATTCAACTCCCTATGTATGAAGAAGTAACGCGTCAATCCCGTAGGATACCATTCACTCCTTTTTCTTCAAGAGTAATGAGCAAATCCCGTAGGATCCCATTCGTCTCTTTTTCACTTAGAGTAATGAGCAAATCCCGTAGGATCCCATTCGTCTCTTTTTCACTTAGAGTAATGAGCAAATCCCGTAGGATCCCATTCGTCTCTTTTTCATTTCTCATTCTTTCTTTTCTCTGAAGGTGATGTGAACTCCACGTAGGGTTCATCATTCTTCCTTCTTTTCTCTTTCACTTTCTTTTCTTTTTTTCACTTTCATTTCTTTTTCACTTTCGTTTCTTTTTCACTGAAGGTGATGTGAACTCCACGTAGAGTTCATCATTCTTCCTTCTTTTCTTTTTCACTTTCATTTCTTTTTCACTTTCATTTCTTTTTCATGAATGGTGCGAGAATGGTATGATGCAATATGATATGCATATGCTTGCATATCCTTGTAAAAGTAAATAAATAAAGTACAGAATTAAATTAGTTGATGCAAGCATAAAGTAAAAGGGCATAAAGTAAAAGATATAAAGTAAATGACATAAAGTAAAATAGATAAGCATCTCGGACGAACGATATATAAATCGAACTCCACTAACAATAATAAAAGTAGAATCATAAATCAAACGATAACCTATACCTTCAAGCATTCTAAACTTCAAATAATCCGAGATTCTATTAACCGTTCTAAAAACAAGTTTGGATTTTCTAACCTCCAATGATCCACCCTAAGCTTCGAAACGAATCTAACTTAGAATCTTCTAAGATTCAACACTTTCCTCGTGAACTCCTAAGTTCTCACTTAAAGGATTAACTCCTAATCCTAAGGGCACTAACTCACTTCCCTCTAATCTTAGATTCGGATTCTAAACTTAGTCTCAGACTCTACAAACCATCACACTCATTTGCTTTCTACAGTTACTTTAAATACTAACTATTCTCACCTTAAAGAAAGTTAACTTCGCTTCCAAGTCCGGAAGAGCGATCAAACAAGCGGTTCAAAAACACCTACAAATGAATTATATCACACAATCAATAATTTTACCAACTATCAATCAATCAACAACCTAACATACAAAACGACGAAAATCCATCAAACCCCCATAAAGAGGCTCTCGGCCTTCACAAAGAAAATAGGCCTCGGGTTTGATTTTCCGGCTTTTAGGCAATTTAAAAGTGTTTCGAGTTGGTTTTAAGCAAATTTGATATTCCCGATTTCAATGGGTATCGATAATTAGGGTTTTTGAACATTATGCCCTTTCCCGAATTGAATTTAAATAAACATTATTTCATTAAATTCTAACCCATAATTAAACCCAAAAAGGTAAATTTCAAACGAAAGCGTCCGACGAAACTCGGTTTTAGGGTTATGGGAAAGTTTCCAAAAACTCTTAAAACTACTCCCGTATTTACAAACACCGAGTTTCACGGCAAGAAATCGAAAGGAAACAAAGAAAACTCTATTAAAACACTATTTTGAGCTTAGGGTTTCAAGAGAAACTTACCGAGAACTCCTAGGATCTCGAGAGAAACGGACAAAAGCTAGGGGGAAAAGTATCCTTGACTCGAGGGCTTTCCGATGTATCCAAGATCGAGTCGATCCGCTGAGAAACGAACAAAAATCGAAAAATCCCCTTTGCTTCTTGGAATCCACGGTTTTGAGGAGGAAATTGGAGATGATTTTGGTCAACTTTTGAGTCAAGGGTAATTTAAAGAAGATGAAGTGAATAGTGTTTGATATTTTAGGAATTTTAGAAATGACGGTTACGTCCTTTTATGACTTTTGGCTTAAAAACGAATCCCGAACTTCTTAAACTATCCCAATGGTGATTAATAATTATTAATTGGCCCGTTAATAATTATTAATACCATTAAAACGAAAAATAAACTAAAAAGGTAATTAAAAGGACTTAAACCGAAATAAACTGTAAAATTCTAATTTACCGATAAATAAATAAACTTTAATTACTTAAATTAAAATAAAATAAATAAAAGTTTTTTTTTATCGCAAAAATAACGGGACGTTACTGTCAACCCCCCTAAAAAGGGCTTTTCGTCCCCGAAAAGTAAAACTAAACATAACGTGGTAAAATAAAAGAGTGATCTGCTCCAAAATTAAACAGAACAAAAGCCAATGACCCACGATTGTCAAAATACCAGTCACTATAGTACCTGCAGCCTCAGCTTCCTCTCTAGCAGCAAAAACACGAGCCTGATGCTGGACAGGCGGAGGAGGAAAAGGCGGTGGTGGAGGTAAGATATGTGGTGGTGGAACAACAGGTGGAAGTCTATACTGCTGAGCCTGTCCATCCTGACCTCTACCCCTATACTGACCTCTGCCTCGGCCCCGACCTCTGCCCCTAGGAGAGGAGCATAAAAAGCGGTGGTGCCCTGATATGGTCTCTGCTGAACACCCTAACCTGGGTACCCATACTTGTGGTGGTCGTGTCTCGATAAGTCCTACACTGTCTAGATATATGACCCTCTTGACCACAAGTATGACATCTCGTGGTAGGATACATCTCCAGCATGATGACTAAAACAGTTTTGGCAATAGCGGAAAGGTAGTCCCCTGTGCCATCGGTACTGCGAAATGGATCCCGCCTCGAGCCTCGCTGCTCGGCGTTGTCTTGGTCGTGGTAGTGGTACTTGACCAATATGATCATCCTCCGCCTTCCTCTTCCGAAAGGAAGTCTCTCTAGAGTGACTAGTTTGCCCTTCCTTTCTTCGGATGCCAAATCTAAAGAAAGGGCAAACTCTAAAGCCTCCTCGTATGTAGTCGGACGTAAAGTACGTAGATGACCCCTAACTTGGCTCTCAATCCCACCAAAAACCTCTTCATCTTACCTTGGGGTCGGCAATCTGTCCAGGAGCAAACCTAGACAATCGATCGAACTCTCGCTCGTACTCTGTCACTGATCTATCACCCTGTTTCAGAGTCAGAAACTCTACCTCCAATCGGTCTCATAAATCAGCTGGGTAATATTTCTCATAAAACTCCTCTCTAAATACCTTCCAAGTAACCTCCATGGTAAGAGAAAGTGATCTATGAAGGCCTCTCCACCAATAAAGGGCATCATCAACTAGAGAATACGTACCACAATGGACCTTCAGACGGTCCGGGCACCTAATAAACTCAAAAGCCCTCTCAACCCTATCAACCCATAACTCTGCAACAGATGCATCCAAAGACCTACCATCAAACTCAGCAGGTGCATATCGACTATACTCCCTCAGAGTCCTAGCAGCATCAATAACTCCTACCTGATCAACTGCTATATCTGCTGCTCTCGGTGGAGGTATAACAGGCGCAACGGGTCTACCAGCATCCAGTAATAACTCAAGATAAACATCCTTAGCGATGTAAACTCTTCGCCCCTGAACAGGTGGCGGTATAACAGGAATCTCAGGTGGAGGTGGTGTAGGGTTACGGGCTCGGCCTCTACCCCTCACAGGAGCAGCCGCCCTAAAACCAGCTCGCCTAGCACCCCTTCTAGGAGGCAAACCCGCAAGATAGTCAATATAACTTGATAAGTTACTAGTAAAAGAGGATTCACCACTCCTTTACCAAATCGAAATAAATAAGCAAGTTTAAAGATAAAGGTCTAGGAATACCAGTGTTGCTGCGATCTCGGATGATGACTTTGAGAATGGACTTAAAACAAAACATGAAATACAAACATGCATCGCATGTAGTCTCCGAACCCGTCGGCTCCGATACCAATCGTGACGACCGTCACTTTTAAATAAATTAAAATCAGAGAAAACAGCGGAAGTCTTTTATTTTTAAGAAAATTTTGCGTGGTTTTGTTTGAAACTTGGCATGCCGAAAACCTGTTTACATCCTAATTTTCAAATCTAATAAAATCACATGGAACATTAGGTTCCAATCAGGAGTTCAAGATGTAATATCATAAAAACAACGATAAAAAGCTCTTATGAGCTAAATACAAAGTATAATTCACAAATCCTTCAAAGTTCTCAAAAGTAAAATTCATAAACTTTACAACAAAATAGTCCATCTCGAGGTCAGCATCCCTCGATCACGCAGCACCACCTCCTCTCCCTCGACCTCTTACAGGGCATTACCTGAAATATTTGTAATATCATGAGCTAACGAACTAAGCCCAGTGAGAATAATAAGCATAAAAAGTAAAGATAGACCTCAAACTCGTATTCGATTTGTGTCCAATTAATCTGACACAATTCACTCCTAAAGTTCTCTAAACTCTAGGTAATTTCGTTTTACTTTCTAAGGATGACATTACTAATAATCATAGTCAATACTCATCCATCAACATTGTTATGACATAAGTAAGAAAAGTAACTAAACTTTGCATAAAATAAAACATCTTGATTCTCCCTTTTATATATCATAAACATGAATGCATGAGAGCATCCCGTAGGACTTCGCAATTGCCTTTTTGTGCGTGAATGAAGGGTAATGAGAACATCCCGTAGGATCCCATTCAGCCTTATGCATGAGGAAGTAATGCGTCAATCCTGCAGGATACCATTCAACTCCCTATGTATGAAGAAGTAATGCGTCAATCCCATAAGATACCATTCACTCCTTTTTCATCAAGAGTAATGAGCAAATCCCGTAGGATCCCATTCGTCTCTTTTTCACTTAGAGTAATGAGCAAATCCCGTAGGATCTCATTCGTCTCTTTTTCATTTCTCATTCTTTCTTTTCTCTGAAGGTGATGTGAACTCCACGTAGGGTTCATCATTCTTCCTTCTTTTCTCTTTCACTTTCTTTTCTTTTTTTCACTTTCATTTCTTTTTCACTTTCTTTTCTTTTTCACTGAAGGTGATGTGAACTCCACGTAGGGTTCATCATTCTTCCTTCTTTTCTCTTTCACTTTCTTTTCTTTTTCACTTTCATTTCTTTTTCACTTTCATTTCTTTTTCATGAATGGTGCGAGAATGGTATGATGCAATATGATATGCATATGCTTGCATATTGTAACGTCCCATTATTGTGTGAAAAAAAAAACTTTTATTTATTTTATTTTAATTTAAGTAATTAAAGTTTATTTATTTATCGGTAAATTAGAATTTTGCAGTTTATTTCGGTTTTAATCTTTTAATTGACCTTTTTAGTTTATTTACGTTTTAATGGTATTAATAATTATTAATGGGCCAATTAATAATTATTAATCACCATTGGGATAGTTTAAGAAGTTCGGGATTCGTTTTTAAGACAAAAGTCATAAAAGGACGTAACCGTCATTTCTAAATTTCCTAAATATCTAAACACTATTCACTTCATCTTCTTTAAATTGCCTTGACTCATTTTTTTGACCAAAATCATCTCCAATTTCCTCCTCAAAACCGTGGGGCTCAAAGTGGGGGGAGAATTTTTCGGGTTTTCTTCGTTTCTCGGCGAATCGACTCGATCTTGGATACATCGGAAAGCCCTCGAGTCAAGGATCATTTTCCACCTAGCTTTTGTCCGTTTCTCTCGAGATCCTAGGAGTTCTCGGTAAGTAAAGTTTCAAACCCTAAGCTCCAAATAGTGTTTTAATGGAGTTTTCTTTGTTTCCTTTCGATTTCTTGCCGTGAAACTCGGTGTTTGTAAATACGGGAGTAGTTTTAAGTGTTTTTGGAAACTTTCCAATAACCCTAAAACCGAGTTTCAGTCGAAACCCTTTCCGTTTGAAATTTACCTTTTTGGGTTTAATTATGGGTTAGAATTTAATGAAATAATGTTTATTTAAATTCAATTCAGGAAAGGGCATAATGTTCAAAAACCCTATTTATCGATACCCATTGAAATCGGGAATATCGAATTTGCTTAAAACCAACTCGAAACACTTTTAGATTGCCTAAAAGCCGGAAAACCAAACCCGAAGCCCATTTTCATTGTTAGGGCCGTGGGCCTCTTGTGGGAGGGTTGTTGAGTTTTTCGTCGTTTTGTATGTTAGGTTGTTATTTGATCGATAGTTGGTAAAATTATTGATTGTGTGATATAATTCATTTGTAGGTGTTTTTGAACCGCTTGTTTGATCGCTTTTCCGGACTTGGAAGCGAAGTTAATTTTCTTTAAGGTGAGAATAGTTAGGATTTAAAGTAACTATAGAAAGCGAATGAGTATGAAGGTTTGTAGCATTTGAAACTAAGACTAGAATCCGAATCTAAGATTAGAGGGATGTGACTTAGTGCCCTTAGGATTAGGAGTTAATCCTTTAAGTAAGAATTTAGGAGTTTTTGAGGAAGTAATGAATCTTAGAAGATTCTAAGTTAGATTCGATTTGAACTTAAGGTTAGATCATTGGAGGTTAGAAAATCCAAACTTGTTTTTAGAACAGTAAATAAAACCTCGAATTATTATGTTGGAAGTTTAGAATCCTGGAAGGTATAGGTTAATCGTTTAAGTTATGTTTTTACTTTTATTAATGTAGTGGAGTTCGATTTACATATCGTTCGTCCGAAATGCTTATCTATTTTACTTTATGTCATTTACTTTATATCTTTTACTTTATGCCCCTTTACTTTATGCTTGCATCAACTACTTTAATTCCGCACTTTATTTATTTACTTTTACATGGATATGCATGCATATGCATATCATATTGCATCATACCATTCTCGCACCATTCATGAAAAAGAAATGAAAGTGAGAAGGAAATGAAGGGGAGAATGTTGGAGCCTACGGGTAGTGTCCGCATCACCTTCAGAAAAAGAAACGAAAGTGAAAAAGAAATGAAAGTGAAAAAGAAAAGAAAGTGAAAGAGAAAAGAAGGAAGAATGATGAACCCTACGTGGAGTTCACATCACCTTCAGTGAAAAAGAAACGAAAGTGAAAAAGAAATGAAAGTGAAAAGAAAAGAAAGTGAAAGAGAAAAGAAGGAAGATTGATGAACCCTACGTGGAGTTCACATCACCTTCAGAGAAAAGAAAGAATGTGAAAGAAAAGAAGTTGAATGGTAGCCTACGGGATGTACGCATTACTTCTTCATGCATAGGGAGTTGAATGGTAGCCTACGGGATGTACGCATTACTTCCTCATGCATAAGGTTGAATGGGAGCCTATGAGATGTCCGCATTACCTTCATTCACGCACAAAAGGGCAATTGCGAAGTCCTACGGGATGCTCTCATGCATTCATGTTTATGATAGATGAAAGAGAGATTCGAGAAGTTGTATGATGTGGAAAGTATATTTACTTTTCTTACTTATGTCATAACAATGTTGATGGATGAGTATTGACTATGATTATTAGTAATATCATCCTTATAAAGTATAAAACGAAATTACCTAGAGTTTAGAGAACTTTAGGAGTGTTTGTGTCAGGTAAATTGGACACAAATTGGAATACGAGTTTGAGGTCTATCTTTACTTTTTATGCTTATTATTCTCACTGGGCTTAGTTTGTTAGCTCATGATATTACAAAATTTCAGGTAATGCTCTGTAAGAGGTCGTGGGAGAGGAGGTGGTGCTGCGTGATCGAGGGATGCTGACCTCGAGATGGACTATTTTGTTGTAAAGTTTATGAATTTTACTTTTGAGAACTTTGAAGGATTGGTGAATTATACTTTGTATTTAGCTCATAAGAGCTTTTTATCGTTGTTTTTATGATATTACATCTTGAACTCCTGATTGGAACTTAATGTTCCATGTGATTTTATTAGATTTGAAAATTAGGATGTAAACAAGTTTTCGGCATGCCAACTTTCAAACAAAACCACGCAAAATTTTCTTAAAAATAAAAGACTTCCGCTGTTTTCTCTGATTTTAATTTATTTAAAAGTGACGGGTCGTCACACATATCCTTGTAAAAGTAAATAAATAAAGTACAAAATTAAAGTAGTTGATGCAAGCATAAAGTAAAGGGGCATAAAGTAAAAGATATAAAGTAAATGACATAAAGTAAAATAAATAAGCATCTCGGACGAACGATATATAAATCGAACTCCGCTAACAATAATAAAAGTAGAATCATAAATCAAACGATTAACCTATACCTTCAAGCATTCTAGACTTCAAATAATCCGAGGTTCTATTAACCGTTCTAAAAACAAGTTTGGATTTTCTAACCTCCAATGATCCATCCTAAGCTTCAAAACGAATCTAACTTAGAATCTTCTAAGATTCAACACTTTCCTCGAGAACTCCTAAGTTCTCACTTAAAGGATTAACTCCTAATCCTAAGGGCACTAACTCACTTCCCTCTAATCTTAGATTCGGATTCTAAACTTAGTCTCAGACTCTACAAACCATCACACTCATTTGCTTTCTATAGTTACTTTAAATACTAACTATTCACACCTTAAAGAAAGTTAACAAGCGGTTCAAAAACACCTACAAATGAATTATATCACACAATCAATAATTTTACCAACTATCAATCAATCAACAACCTAACATACAAAACGATGAAAATCCATTAAACCCCCATAAAGAGGCTCTCGGACTTCACAAAGAAAATAGGCCTCAGGTTTGATTTTCCGGCTTTTAGGCAATTTAAAAGTGTTTCGAGTTGGTTTTAAGCAAATTCGATATTCCCGATTTCAATGGGTATTGATAATTAGGGTTTTTGAACATTATGCCCTTTCCCGAATTGAATTTAAATAAACATTATTTCATTAAATTCTAACCCATAATTAAACCCAAAAAGGTAAATTTCAAACGAAAAGGGTTTCGACTGAAACTCGGTTTTAGGGTTATGGGAAAGTTTCCAAAAACTCTTAAAACTACTCCCGTATTTACAAACACCGAGTTTCACGGCAAGAAATCGAAAGGAAACAAAGAAAACTCCATTAAAACACTATTTGGAGCTTAGAGTTTCAAGAGAAACTTACCGAGAACTCCTTGGATCTCGAGAGAAACGGACAAAAGCTAGGTGGAAAAGGATCCTTGACTCGAGGGCTTTCCGATGTATCCAAGATCGAGTCGATCCGCCGAGAAACGAACGAAAATCGAAAAATCCCCTTTGCTTCTTGGAATCCACGGTTTTGAGGAGGAAATTGGAGATGATTTTGGTCAACTTTTGAGTCAAGGGTAATTTAAAGAAGATGAAGTGAATAGTGTTTGATATTTTAGGAATTTTAGAAATGACGGTTACGTCCTTTTATGACTTTTGGCTTAAAAACGAATCCCGAATTTCTTAAACTATCCCAATGGTGATTAATAATTATTAATTGGCCCGTTAATAATTATTAATACCATTAAAATGAAAAATAAACTAAAAAGGTAATTAAAAGGACTTAAACAGAAATAAACTGCAAAATTCTAATTTACCGATAAATAACAAACTTTAATTACTTAAATTAAAATAAAATAAATAAAAGTTTTTTTTTATCACAAAAATAACGGGACGTTACACCTTATGATATGAATTATCCCAGCCCCAAATGTCAAAGAATTGACAATATTGAAGTCCAAGGTTTCAATCAAGAAAAGATCAAGAATCCGAAGACTAAACGAGTGAAGATTGACTTTCTTGGGCATTTGCAAGGATATTGGGTTACATACTTGACTAATGAAGAAAATGAGTTTAAAACACTACTAAACTCATGGGACATTTGTTTCAAAGAGCTCCAAAGAAAATCGAGCATGAAAACATTCAAACGAGTGAAAATAACATCAAAAACGGCGACTGACACTTGTAGTTTTGTTTATTTTCATCCAATTTCGAATTTTAGTATTTTATTTGAGTTTTATTACTTTATTTTTATTTATAATAATTATTATTGATGTAATAGGGAAGATTTGACTTTGTTTCCTTAGTTTTGCAAACTTGGAGACCAAGTTTAAAAGATTAGGAAAACTTTCCTAATTTGAATTAGGAAAGTCTAGTTTTTACCTTTTTATTATTAGGTCTTTATTTCCCTTCATATTTTCGACCAAGCTAGGGTTTATTAGGCTATTTAAAGCCTCTTTTGTAAGCTTTACAATCAGAATATCAATGAATGAAAATCCTTTTGTTTTGGTTTAAGCTTTTGCTTTGAAAAACCTCTTTGTAATTCATGTTCTTGAATTGCATGTTTAGAGTCATTCAAGTCTAATTGATCATTGTTCTTGTGGAGTGCCTCAACCTTAATTAAAGAAACATATTCTTGAATTAGGGGATTGATCGATTAGGTCATCATCTTCCCAACCTCGCCTAAAGGTTGATTCAAATTGTTAAGGGTTTTCAAGCTTTTCCGTTCAAGGGTCCATCATCCGGTTCTTGAATCCGTCAACGCTTGAGGGTTCGTATCACCTTATCGTATGACACCAGCTGAGTTAAAAAAGCTTAAGAGTCAATTACAAGAGCTCTTAAACTTAGGGTTTAATCACCCTAATGTGTCCTCATGGGCAGCACCTTGTTATTTGTGAAAAAGAAAGACAGTTCATTGAGATTGTGCATTGATTATCGAGAGTTGAATGACGCTATAGTGAAAAACAAGTATCTTTTTCCTAGGATAAAGGACTTGTTTGATCAGTTGAAGAGAGCCACTATCTTTTCGAAGATAGATTTGAGATCCGGTTAAATCAGTTGAAGATTCAGAATGAGGATATTTCCAGGACTATTTCAGGACGTGTTATGGACATTATGAGTTTATGGTTATGTCTTTTGGCTTGACTAATGCGCCTGCAGCTTTTATGAACCTTATGTATATTGTTTTCAGAAGGTTCACTGATTCTTTTGTGATTGTGTTCATTGATGATATCTTGGTTTATTCTAAGATCGAGGAGATGCATGATATGTATGTGACGAAGGTCTTGACGATGTTATGAAATCAGAAGTTGTATGCCAAGTTCTAAAAGTTTGAATTTTTGGCTAAAAGAAATGGCATTTTTAGGCCATGTGGTATCGAGTAGAGAAGTTTATTGATTCCTTTAAGATTAAGGTAGATAGTAGTTGGCCTAGAACGACTAGTGTGCCTGAGATTCACAGTTTTCTGAGGCTTACAGGCTGGTCTTCGAGAGGCAGAGTCAGACATGTCTAGTCAATCTATCTTTTCTGTTCATCCAGATAGTACAAAGATGTACGAGGACTCGAGACAGTATTATTGGTGGCCTGGGATGAAACATGAGATTGCAAAGTATGTGAGTAGGTGCTTGATTTGTTAGCAAGTCAAGGCCTTGAAGAAGAATCCATCGGGGTATCTTAACCTTCGAGAGGGCTTGAATGGAAATGGTAGGAGATTTTCATGGATTTTATCAGGGGTTTGCCGAAGATGGCCAAGAGTTATGATACCATTTAGGTGATTGTAGATCGTTTGACGAAGACCAAACACTTTATTTTTGGAAGGATCACCTACCCAGTTAAGATTAGGGTACAATTGTACCTAAGAAAGATTGTTAGATTGCATGGTGTGCCCGTGAAGATTGTATCAATCAGGACACACGCTTTGTCTCGAAGTTTTGGCAGAGTTTACATACCTCCATGGGTACTGGTTTTACTTTTATCACAACTTTTCATCCTCAGACCGATGGTCAGACCGAGAGGGTTAACCAGACTTTAGAAGATATGTTGAGAGTTGGTGTTCTTAACTTTGGTGGTAGTCAGGACTCTCAGTTGTATTTGGAAGAGTTTGCTTATAATAACAGTTACCATGCTACTATTAAGATGACACTGTTTAGGCATTTTATGGTAGAGTGTCGTTCTCCCGCTCATTGAGATGAGGCTGGAGAGATTAGACTTTTGGGACCCAAGTTGTTACAAATGTCTAGCGAGTCTATCGCTTGGATTAGAGAAAGGTTAAGGGTTGCCCATAGTCGACAGCAGAGTTCCGCGTAGTCCGCTCGAGTTTATAGTGGGGGATCATGTATTATGAAAATGGCACCTATGAAGGGTGTTAAGATTTGGGAAGAAGGCAAGTTAAGCCCTATACTTATTGGTCCTTTCAAGATACTCGATCGATTTGCAGTGGTAGCTTCACGTTTAGCTTTACCACTTTCGTTTTGGCCGTTCATAATGTTTTCCATGTAACGATGCTTCAGAAATACATGGCGGATCCGTCCCACGTAATTGATTATGACCCTATAGTTTTGGATGCTAATATGTCTTATGAGGAGACACCGGTTGAATCCAAGCATTTGCAAAAAGATGTTGAGAAATAAAATGATCCACTTGGTTAAGGTTTTGTGGAGAAACCAAGTGTCAGAGGAAGCAACGTGAGGATGAGATACAGTCTAAGTACCCTCGCTTTTTCTGTAACGTCCCGTTATTTTACATGAATTTTTTATTATTATTTAATTTAATTATTATTATTTGATGTAAAGCACTTAATTTAATTTTAGAATTTATTAATTTAAATTTTAGATTTAATTTAGAATTTATAACTTAGAATTTACGGGTTTATTTCATTAGTAAATTCTTTTAATTGTTTTATTAGCTTAAATTAGTTTTGATCGTATTAATAATTATTAACGGGCCAATTAATAATTATTAATCACCCTTTGGCTAGTTTAAGAACATCGGGTTTCATTTTATAAGCTAAAATCATTAAAGGGATGTAACCGTAATTTCCGAATTCTTAAATATCCTAACACTATTCATTTGTCTTCTTTAAATACACTCAAAAAGACAAAAATCAAAGAAATCTTCTCTTCTTCTCCTTCAATGGCCGTGGGCCTCATCTTCTTGAATTTTCCATGGGTTTTCTTTGATTCCAGACCTTTTTCAATGAGGTCAGTTGCGTTGGATTGCTCGGGACGAGTGCTACCTATCCAACCTAACCTTATACTGTTTCTCGTTCCCTAAGGGAAGCACTAAAAAGTGAGTCTTCAAAACTTTTTACATGGTTTTGTTTGTTTTTTATTATAAATGAGTTTTGAAGTTGAAATCACGTATTCTATCAAGGAATTTGACGATTTTGAGCCGGAATTTTCAAAAAAAACTATTCACCCGAAAAACACTATTCATCTGAAATCACTATTCACCCGAAAATCATATTTTTTCTCTTATTAGATTTGATTTGTAATTTGTTGATCGATTGATGAATTGTATGTGCGATTGGTCGTTTATTGGTTCATGGGAACTTGGTTGTCACTCGAGCATTCGAGGTGAGAATAAATAGAATTTAAAGTAGCTTTAGAAACCGAATAAGTAGAACGATTTGTATGATCGGAAGTTGAGATTAAGGTTAAGGATAAAAGAAAGTGAGCTAACATGCTTAGGCTTGGAGTTAGTTCTAATTTGAGTTGAGAGAACTCATAGATGTTTCGAAGGAAACGAATAACTCTTGGAAGTTCTAAGTTTAGATTCAGTCCGGAGTTTAAGAATGATTATCGGAAGTTGAAGGTTCCAAGTATAATGAGGTAAATAAGGAATTTGATTATGGAACTTCGATTATTTATTGAAAACAATAGAATCATCTGAATTGGAGACTCTATGATAAAGTTAGTAATTCAAGTAACTTGTGACGACCCGGCTTAATCTAAGAGCCCAGGACGCGAGTACGCAAACGGAAGCGAGAACTTAAGAGTACAATAGCTAACTTAGAAAAATAATGAAAATTTCGGCATGTAGTATTTGTAAATTTCAAATCCCATATAAAAATAAGAAAAACCTGTTAATCAGAAACCATCGACTCGTCGGCCGGTTCAGGGTATCACATAAATTCAAAACAAAAGAAACAAAATTTGGTGCACCAGTTAAACCATTATACAGAATATAATATGTACAAAAGGTTTAAAATTTTGACTCTAAACGTAGACTCGACTATCCAAACATCGCTCCCTGAAACGCATGGCTCACATGACTATAAGTCAATCCAAAAGTCTTCATCTCGTGCCATCAACGAGCATCACCTGCCGCTCCACGCCTCTGACCCCGAGCGTTACCTGAAAGGTGATATAGAGCACCTTTGAGCATGACATTCAGTGAAAACAAAAGAATATGAACGGGATGCGAAATGATCGTGATAGAATGCAAACAAAGTAATATGATGCTTAAAATGAAAAGCAAGGACAAATACATTATGTATAGATGGAGACAATAAATCACAAGATCTCCAACATATGTTTTCGTTAAACCGTTATCATATCTCACACTTCACAATACCATCCTTTTAAGTTTCACAAGCCATGCCATTGCAAACCCGGCGTCTCACTACGCCCCATGTATAAAATATACATATAAACATCCAAAATTTCCAGAATTGATAACTTTTCAAGATTAATCAAAGAAACACCCAAAACTAGCCAAGTTTAAAACTAGTATTTTGGCCAAATTTGAGAATTTTCAAGAATTCTTTTTTTTGCTCTTCCAAATTGTTTTTCATGTGTCAAATAAATAATCAGGCACTCATATATTCTAGAATTAAGAGTTGTTAAATAAAAGTCAAGGAAACTCAAAAATTGAAAAGCTAGAAGCTTGGGAAAAACCACCATTAATGGAGTTTTTGAGAGCTTACACCCAACCATAGTTTCCATCATCTTCTCCCTTTTAATATATATGAATCTTAAATCCTAAACTCATCATTTAAACATGAATTTCCAGAAATTTAAAATGAAAGAAAATGATACCCAAAGCTTCTAATCAATAATTCACAAGAAAACCCAAAACCCATAAAACCTAGAATACTCCATAGATGAATTCTTACCTTGAAGAGTTCAAAGTTTGTGGATTCCACTTCCAATTTTCCTATCTATTTGCTTCATGCGTAAACCAAGAAAAACCCCTTCGATTTCAACCAACTTCCATGAGAATTGAGGAAGAGCAAAACTTCACCATCACAAAGGGGGGGGGGGGGCGACGGGTTAAGAGGGAAGAAGCAAAATTTACCTAGAAACTTGGTGGAACTTAAGATTCTTGCTTGACCCTTCCTAAAATGGTGATTCCAACATAAATCAACTCAAACCCATCATCAAACTTCAAGGAATTGATGGAGGAAAAAGAAAATTCAAAAGATGAGGGAAGGGGGAGGGGGTCCGACGGGTTGAGAAGAGAGGAAGGGGAAAAAGAAAATGATTTTTCTTCTTCTTATTTATTTTTTTTTAAACCCTTTTCTTTTTTTTACTTCTAATTTCCAAAATAAAAAATAATTAAATTGCAACTGACTCCCTCCACCTCTTCATTTTATTTTAAAATCTCTCCACCTCCAAAATTCAATTCAAGCCCTCTTTATACTTTCCTTTGCTATTCTACCTTCACTTCTTTAAACCATTGCTAACCATCCCTTAATTAATTTTAACCATGGTTAACCACCAAATAATCAACATACAAAAGAAAATAATTCCTAAAGTATTTAATACCAAAGACACAAACAACCAATAAGTAGAATTTATAATTAAACTTCCTCTACAAATCCCGGGGCCTTATATAACTGAAGGCTGTTTGGCTTGTTTTATTGATTGTTTTCTTATCAGAAGTTCCTAATTTCTTATTTTATGTATAAAGGCTAATTTGCGATCTCTTTATTTTTATGCCCTTCGATCACTTTGAATATTTATATTTATTTTTACTTGCACACTTTGAATGTTTATATTTATTTTTACTGCACTAGAAAGCATATTCATATCATATCATATCATATTGCATAATCAAAATTGAGAGGAATAATGAGGTAATGAATAGACTGAGGGAGCTTCATTGTTTGGTATTATTCGTTTTATGTTTACATATATGTACATGAGGAATGCTAAAGGACTCCGGGACTTTGCATGATCGGAGGAGATGGATAATGAGATAATGATGTAACTATGCGAGTTCACATTATCTAGTATTATCCATAATTACTATGATACATATACGAGGATACAAGGGTGTATTGAACCTTGTATTCAGTGGGTGAGATAATGAGGTGAATGAGCTCAGCCTACGGGAGCATTCATTACCTGTCATTATTCACTAGAGGTGGGAAGATATTATTGAAAGAAATTCGTATATTTTATATTGGAAAGTAAGTTTAATGAGGTGAATGAACTTAGCCTACGGGAGCTTCATTACCTGTCATTATTCACCAGAGATGGAAAGAGATTATTGAAAGGAATTTGTATATTTTATTTTGGAAAGCGAGATAATGAGGTGAATGCTTAATCCTACGGGAGCTTTCATTACCTCACATTATTCGCATGTGATGGTTATATTAATGTAAAGGTTGTGTGCCCTTTACACTTGTTTAATGAGTTAATGAATGTTTAAATATGTTAAGACCGAGTGAGCTTAGCATTATTTATTAAAGAAAAGAAATGAAACATTATGTATATTATATATTTCCATAGAGAATGAGGAATGAAATTGAATTGTATATTGAGAGAATACAAGGGTGTATTGAACCTTGTATAATAATTATGTTATATATAAAGGTATAGCCGAGTGCTATAAGAAAGAGGAATGAAATTGAATTGTATAATGAGAGAATACAAGGGTGTATTGAACCTTGTATAATTATTATGTTATATATATAAGAGAACTATATTCTAAATTAATTGGAAGATCTTGAAATTGGAGATTAAACACTTGAAAATAAACCTTATATATAGTATGAGGTATTAAAAAGGACGAATAAGAAAGAGATATGTGATATGGAAACAGTCTTCTAAATGTTGGTAGTAAGTTTCTCGAGTTTTAGAAGTTTTGGTAAAGAGGATGTAAGTTTTACTTGGACACAAATCCGGATACGGGTTTGGAGTCTAATGTTACTTTTTATTCTATTTATTTTCACTGGGCTTGCTTTTAGCTCATGATATTACAAACATTTTCAGGTAATGCTCGAGGTTGTGGAGAGAGGAGCTGGTGCGGTCTGATCTGGATGATGATGATGTTGAGAGGGACTAGATATATTTTAAAGTCCATGGACACATTTTATTTTATCTCATGAGTTGTATATCTGTTTATAAGCTCATAAGAGCTTTTTGTTTTAACTTTTATCACCTTGAACTCCTTTAAGCTTTACATAGGAATTGCATTTCCTGTCGTTTAAATTCTCTGATTGTGAAAAGTGTAAACAGGTTATGGATAGTCCAAGTTTTAAACATATCCACGCCAAATTTTTATTAAATATTAAGCCTTTCGCTGCAATTCAATTTTAAATGGTTTAAAAGGAGTCGGGTCGTCACATTTTCACTTAGTGAGCACACTTTTCGGGGACGAAAAGTCTTTTAAGGAGGGTAGACTGTAACATCCCATTATTTTACAAGGAATTTATTTATTTATTTTAATTATTATGATTTTATGTAAAGCACTTAATTTAATTTTAGAATTGATTAATTTAAATTTTAGATTTAATTTAGAATTTATAACTTAGAATTTACAAGTTTATTTCATTCGTAAATCATGTTAATGGCGTTACTAGCTTAAATTTAGTTCAGAGCGTATTAATAATTATTAATCACCTTTTGGTAAGTTTAAGTGCTTCAGGTTTCGTTTTTGAAAGCTAAAAGCAAATGAGGGATGCATTCGTAATTTTTGGAAATCTTAAATATCTAAACACTATTCATCTCCTCTTTAAAAACACCAAAATTGACAAAAGTTGAAAAAAATTTCTCTTCTCCTCCTTGCTTGGCCGTGGGTGCCATTGATGAGAAGAAAAACTTTGGGTTTTCTTCGTTTCTCGACGGATCATCTCGATTCTAGTTGCGTTGGATTGCCCGGGACAAGGGCTATCTATCCAACCTAGCTTTTCGATGTTTCTCGTTCTCTAAGGGAAGCCCTAAAAAGTGAGTTTTCAAAACTTTTTATATGGTTTTTTTTTGTTTTTGTTTATAAATGGGTTTTGAAGTTGAAATCATGTATTTACATCAAGGAATTTGACGATTTCGAGCTCTGATTTTTGAAAAATATTATTCACCCAAAAACACTATTCATCTGAAACCACTATTCACCCGAGAATCACTATTCACCAGAGAATCACACTTTTTCTCATATTAGTTATGAATTATAAATTGTTGTTCAATTGATGAATTGTAGGTGAGATTGCTCGTTTGATGGTTCGTGGGAACTTTGTTGTCACGCGAACATTCGAGGTGAAAATGAATAATACTTAAAAGTAAACTTACAAACCGAATAAGTTGAACAATTTGTAGGATCAGAAATTGAGATTAAGATTTAAATCGAAAGGATTAAAGTAGTGAGCTAACTTGCTTAGGCTTGGGAGTTAGTTCTAATTTGAGTCGAGAGAACTCATAGATTTCTCAAGGGAAACGTTTAACTCTTGGAAGTTCTAAATTTAGATTCGTTTCGAGGTTTACTAATGATTATCAGAAGTTGAAGGTTTCAAGTATCATGGGGTGAATAAGGAACTTAATTATGGAACTTCGGATGTTTACTAAAAGCAATGAAATCATTTGATTTGACACTTTATGATAAATTTAGTAACTCAAGTTTATCTTAAGGCCGTTTGGCTTGATTTAGTTATTGTTTTCTTTCCAGAAGTTCCTAATTTCTTGTTTTATGTATAATGGATAATTCGTGATTCTTTTATCCTTTATCGTTATGTTATCTCGATAACTTCGAATGATTATATTTATGTTTACTTGTATTTGAGACCACATTCATGTCATATTTCATAATTGATTATTTGGAAGAATAATGAGGCAATGCATAGTTTGAGCGTGCTTGTATTTTCTGGTATTATTCATTTTATGTTTACGTATATGTATCATGAGAATGCTAAAGGCTGCCTGAACTTTGCATGATCAGGGGACATGGATAATGAGATAATGATCGAACTATACAAGTTCACATTATCTAGTATTATCCATAATTACTATGATACATATATGAGGATACAGGGGTGCATTGAACCTTATATTCGGTGGGTGAGTTAATAAGGTAATGCTTAGAATGAGTGAGCTTCATTACCGTCATTATTCACTAGAGGTGGGAAGATATTATTGAAAAGATTTCGTATACTTTGTTTTTGGAAAGCGAGATAATGAGGTATTGTTAGATTGTGTGAGCTTTCAATACTGTCATTATAATCATTTGATGGTTGTATTGATGTAAAGGTTGTGTGCCCTTTACATGTGTTGAGCGAGTTAATGAATAATGTTTAGACTACGTGTGCTAACATTATCGTCATTAATCGCGAATTATCTTGTTTGAATATGTTAAGACCGAGTGAGCTTAGTATTAATTATTAAAGATAAAGGAATGTAAACCTTATTTTATATCCTACATTTCTATAGAGAAAATAAATGAATTATGATGTATAGCCGAGTGCTATAGGAAAAGGAATGAGATTGAATTGTATAATGAGAGAATGCAAGCGTGCATTGAACCTTGTATAATTATCATGATACATATATGAGATAGCTAGATTCTCAATTATTTGGAAGATCTTGAAGTTATAGATTATAATATTTGATGTAAACCTTGTCTATAGTATAAGGTATTAAAGAGAATGAAATAAGAATGATTTGTGTGTTATAAAACACATTCTTCTAAATGCTTGGAAGTTAATTCCTAAATAATTTGGGAGATTTGATAATTGAAAGTTGGATACTTGATGTGAAAACCAATTGAAGTGGTTGATTGGTAAAGAGTATGTAAGTTTTACTTGGACACAAATCCGAATATGATTTTGGAGTCTAATGTTACTTTATTTTCTTCTTATTTTCACTGGGCAGGC
This sequence comes from Gynostemma pentaphyllum, assembly GCA_028015215.1. Taxonomy (NCBI): domain Eukaryota; kingdom Viridiplantae; phylum Streptophyta; class Magnoliopsida; order Cucurbitales; family Cucurbitaceae; genus Gynostemma; species Gynostemma pentaphyllum. Next base: position 42,113,252 of record CM051354.1, on the reverse strand, counting down.
TTTGGCTCATGATATTACAAAATTTTCAGGTAATGCTCATGTTCGTGGTCGTGGAAGAGGAGCTGGTGCTATGTGATCTAGTTGATGATGATTGTGAAATGGACTAGAGATATTTTTAAAGTCCATGGACTCACTTTATTTCATGTTTCCTCTTTTGGGTTGTACACTTGTATATAAGTTTATAAGAGCTTTTTGTTTTAACTTTTATAACTATGAAACTCCTTTAACTTTGCAACAGGAAATGCATTTCTTTGTTTTTAAAATTCTCTGATTGTGAAAAATGTAAACAGGTTTTGGATAGTCTAAGTTTTAAACATATTCATGCCATTTTTTTATACTAAGACTTCCGCTGCGTTTTGTTTTTGAAATAATTTAAAAGAGTCGGATCATCATGGTCGACTTAGCCAATCTCGATGATGCTTTTATAGCGAAAATTCCCAGCAAAATAGTTTCATTGGGAAAGGCTATATCGGTGAAAAATTTCGTCAGCAATGATGTTTTTTTTTTGTAGTGAGAGACCTATTATTTCTCTTTCAATTTTTTGAATTTCAATTTTCTTCTTTCTATTTTCTTTCTAATATCTGAAATTCACATTCAATCTCTCTCCTTCATTTCCATTTCTCTCTCTTTATATTATTAATTTTTTTGTGTATTTCTCATGAAATTCACATATTGTTTCCAAATTTATAGGATACTTTTATTATTTTTATATTCGTATTTTATAGTACATGTTGCATTTCGAATCATAGAGACTAACCTCTTGTAGAAAGGCAGCGAAAAACTAGAAACTTGAGTGTTCAAGTATCAATCATTCAAAGTCAATCACCAACGAACAAGCTTTATATTTCATAACCTAAATCCTTTACTTGAGAATATATAGAGATTATGAGAATTACTTTTCCTGAGAGTTTTGTCTCTCTTTTTTATTTTTCACCTTTAGTTTATTTGGTCATATGGAACTGCCATTTAGGCAGTTCCAAAAAACTGATTTCAAGCATTGCCAACAACTACCTTCATCTTCCACTCACACATAATAGGTTACCCATCATGGGCGAACCTTTTACATTGTTCCCATTTGAACGCGACATTCTCTCACTTATCAATCAAGGATAAACATATTATCTTTCATCAGCATCTAATTCTTACAAGAAAAAGGTTGTGTGACTGTCATACTTTTAACTCGAAAGCTTGTTTCTTTACAACAACTAAGTATGTAACGTAACTCAATTTGTGTTTAAGTAGAGTGTATGATGTAGTTCCCTAGATCATTTAGTCACATTTGCAACTCCAAATCTCTTTCAAAATATTACATTCATATTCACAATTATATTACAAAAATACAATTGATCGACCAATGAACACAATGTGGCGTGATATTAAAATAATCTTATCTTTTCCTAAAAAACTTTTCATTCCAGAACGACTGCTTTCTAAATAAGTCTCATTATATCGAAGCTTTCATGACCATTTATAACTTTTTAAGATAGCTAAATCGGAGTGAAACTTCAAGATTTTTTGTAATGACCCATTTTCCCAGTAAGTTTTATTTAAATAAATATTATTTCGTTTTATAATGTTTATTGGAGAAAGGAAATAAATTGATAATTAATTATTAATTCTTATTTTTCAGGAATTAATTTAATTAATATATCAATAAGTGAATTTTGAAAAACAAAATGGAATAATAAGGAAAAATGGAATGCTTGGGCATGAACGTACTCATTTGTGCGGGAAACTGAAGTACAAACAAGAAAGGTAGGGTTTCATCTTTTCTTCTTCTCTTCATCCTTGCATCGCCCCCTCTCTCCATTTCTTACAGACTTTGATCCAATTTTTATCGTTTTGCTTGTCGTTAGGTGTTGGGTTTTATGGTGTCTTGTTTTGGAGTAGTTGGAGGAGGATTGAAGAAATTTTTCTTTAAGATCAATCAAGGTAAAACTCAAATCTTCTTTATAAATTCCAGAAATTCTAATTCAAACGTATGTCAATCATATTTTTTTTCATATTATTTAAAAAAAGATCACCAATCCTTCAAAACCATCAAACCATAGAAACCCTAAGCTTTTATTTTCTTGAAAAATCCATAAGCTAAGATAATTTTCTACCCAAAGAAAAGCCGGAAAAATACCGCGAGGCTGTCGCCACTCTCACCGAAGCAGCAGCAGCCTTAGTAGTTGGGTTGTTGCTGCTACGACATTGTTTTTTGTTTTGTTATGTTGCGCGTCATTTGTAGTCTTTTCTTTTATGTTTTTAGGTGTTTTTAAAATAGGTTTTAAGTGCTTTTAGGTGATGTTGCAGGTGTTAGAAGTTTTTGGAAAGTGAAGAACTAAGTTCTTGAAAACCCCAGTCTAAGGTGAGTAGAAATTGCTAATTGCTTGGTAATTCTTTGGATGTTTCTTTTTAATAAAAAAAAGTGTTTAATTCTGATTTTAGGTGAATTGAGATGATTTTTAGTATGTTTATGGACGTATTTTTGCTCAAAATAAAGTGTAAAAGTGTGACGACCCGACTCCTTTTAGATCATTTAAAATCAGAATGTAGTGAAAGTCTTAGTATTTAAAAAAAAGTGCATGGATACGTTTAAAATTTGAACTATCCAAAACCTGGTTACATTTTTCACAATCAGAGAATTTATAAAGACAAGGAAAAGGAAAATGTGCATTTTCCTATGAAAAGTTAAAGGAGTTTCAGAGTTATTCAAGTTTAAAACAAAAGCTCTCATGAACCTATATACAATATACACCCCAAAAAGAGAATATGAAATAACATAAGTCCATGGACTTTAAAACATCTCTAGTCCATCTCGCCATTATCGTAATCTAGATTAGACAGCACCAGCTCCTCTCCCATGATCTCGACCACGATCGATACCTGAAAATTTTGTAATATCATGAGCTAAAGCCAACCCAGTGAAGATAAATGGAAAATAAAGTAACAATAAACTCCAAACCCATATCCGAATTTGTGTCCAAATAAAGCTTAAATACCCTTTACCTTTCAACCACTTAAAAGGGTTTCATATCAAGTATTCCACTTTCACTTACCAAATCTCTCAAATAATTGAGGATCTAACTTCTAAGCATTTAGAATGACATGTTTTATAACACACATAACAATCTTATTTCATTCTCTTTAATACCTTATACTATACATAAGGTTTACATCAAATATTACAATCTCCAATTTCAAGATCTTCCAAAAGAACAAGAACTAGATCGTAAGCATTACAAAGTATTGTATTTCACTCTACAATTCAATCTCATTCCTTTTCCTATAGCACTCGGGCTATACATCATATTTCATTTCTTTTCTCTATATAAATGTAGGCTATACATAACGTTTCATTTATTTTCTCTATAGCAACTTAGGCTATAAAATAAGGTTTATATTCCTTCATCTTTAATAATTAATGCTAAGTTCACTCGGTCTTAACATATTCCAATAAGATAATTCGGGATTAATATCGATACTGTTAGCACACGTAGTCTCAACATTATTCATTAACTCGCTCAACAAATGTAAAGTACGCAACCTTTACATCAATATAACCATCAAATGTTTATAATGACAGTATTGAAAGCACACGCAGTTTAACAATACCTCACTATCTTGCTTTTCAAACAAAGTACACATAGTGTTTTATAAGTATCTTCCCACCTCTAGTGCATAATGTTAGGTAATGAAAGCTCACTCAGTCTAACCATTACCTCATTATCTCACCCATCGAATACAAGTTTCAGTACACCCTTGCATTCTCTCATATATGTATCATAGTAATTATGGATAATACTAGATAATATGAACACGCACAGTTCCATCATTATCTCATTATCCAAGACCCCCGATCATGAAAAGTTCACGCAACCTTTAACATTCCTCATGATACATATATGTAAACATAAAACGAATAATACCAGACAATGCAAGCACACTTAGTCTATACATTGCCTCATTATTCCTCCCAAATACGATTATGCAAAAGGAACATAAATATGGTCTCAAATGCAAGTAAACATAAATATAACCATTCAAAGTAATCGAAAGAACATAACGATAAATGATAAATGAATCAAGAATTACCCTTTATACATAAAACAAGACAAACGAGGAACTACTTGAAAAACAATGAATAAGTCAAGCCAAACGGCCTTCAAATAAATTCGAGTTACTAACTTTAACATAAAAGTCTCAAATCCATTGATTCCATTGTTTTTAGTAAACATACGAAGTTCCTTATCCAAATTCATTATTCACCCTATTATACTTGGAATCTTCAACTTTCGATAATCATTAGTAAACGCCCAAGCGAATCTAAACTTAGAACTTCCAAGAGTTAATCGTTTCCTTCAAAACACCTATGAGTTTTCTCAACTCAAATTAGAACTAAATCACAAGCCTAAGCAAGTTAGCTCACTTACTTTAATCCTTTCAATTCAAATTTCAATCTTAACTTACGATCCTACAAGTCGTTCAATTTGTTCGGTTTTTAAGTTTACATTTAAATTCTATTTATCCTCACCTCGAATGTTCGCGTGAAAACAAAGTTCCCACGAACCATCAAACGAGCAATCACACTTACAATATTTCATCAATTGAACAACGTTTTACAACTCATAACTATGATGATAGAAAATGTGATTTTTGGGTGAATAGTGTTTTCAGATGAATAGTGTTTTTCAAAAATCCGAGTTCAAAATCGTCAAATTTCTTGATGGAAATACATGATATCAACTTCAAAACTCATTTAGAAAAAAAAATAAATAAAAACATATAAAAAGTTTTGAAAACTCACTTTTTAGGGTTTCCCTTAGAGAATGAGAAACACCACAAGGCTAGGTTGGATAGGTAGCCCTCGTCCCGAGTATTCCAACGCAACTAGAATAGAGACGATCCACCGAGAAATGAAGAAAACCCATGGAAATTTCCATGGGGATGAGGCCCACTACCGTGAGAGGAAGAGGAGAGAAAGAATTGTCAAATTTGGTCAACTTTGGTCTATTTAAGGAAGAAAATGAATAGTAAATAGATATTTTAAGAATTCGGGAATTATGAGCGCGTCCCTCGTTTGCTTTTAGCTTTTAAAAACGAAACCTGAAGCACTTAAACTTACCAAAAGGTGATTAATAATTATTAATTGGCGCGTTAATAATTATTAATACGTCCAAAACTAATTTAAACTACCAAAGTAATAAACGTCAAATAAAAGAATATAAATTCAAAAATCTAAATTAATTAACTCTAAAATGAAATTAAGTGCTTTAAATAAAATAAATAATAAATAAATAAAAATTTGCCTTGTAAAATAACGGGACGTTACAAAATGTTTTAGACTAAAATATGGAAAAGTTGGATTTTCAAGCATGACTTGTAGGCTAGTTCATTCCTTTTTGTGTAAAAATGAATTATGGGCTATTGTGGACTATTATTTGATGTTTTAGAATGATTTTGGATGTTTTTATAATGTTATATTGGTGCTGAAAATTAAATTATTATTTTAGAACTTTTTTTCCCCAATTAAGCAAGGAAACTAAACTAGTTTAGGCTAGTTTTACCTCCTAGTTGTTGGGAAATATTTTGGGTAACCGTTATGAACGTTTTAAAAGTGTTCTTGGGTGATTTTAGTTGATTCTAAGGCTGAGAATATGATATAATTCCAGAATTTTGAATTATTAAGTTTAAGCCTTAAAAAGAGAGTTTTTGGGTAGAAACGGGGTTTTTAGGCGAAAAACTAAACTTAGGCTTGTTAAGCATCTTGTGTAACGATATTTTAAAATCATGTTGTTTTTAATGTCTTAAACAATATGATTGGAGGTTTGCATTAAGTAATGCCTTACTTAATGAAGAATATGCGTTAACAGAGATTATTATAGTTGTGCATGAGTTAATAACACTTACCGGGGCAGGTTCATTCTATCTGTACAAATGGAAGAAAATATACATGTAGGTTCGCTTATGTGCTTTGCAAAGACATAAGAAGAATACCTCGAAAGGTTAAATTGTGGAAACACATTTTTAATCTTTTTCGAGCGAGAACTCTCTCTTTGTTTGCAAATAAAGAGGAGAGTTAAGGCATTGGGTTAAGTTATGTAATGTCCCGTTAATTTGTGATAAAAAATTTATTTATTTATTTTATTTTAAGTTAAGTAATTAAAGTTTATTTATTTATCAGTAAATTAGAATTTAGTAGTTTATTTCGATTTAAGTCATTTTAATGGCTTTATTTATTTAAATATGTTATAATGGTATTAATAATTATTAACGGGCCAATTAATAATTATTAATCACCATTGGGATAGTTTAAGATCATCGGGTTTCGTTTTATAAGTCAAAAGTCATAAAAGGACGTAACCGTCATTTCTAAATTTCCTAAATATCTAAACACTATTTGGTTATCTTCTTTAAAACACCTTTGACTTCAAAATTTGACCAAAATCACTCTCATTTTCTCTCCTCCCACGCGTGAGCATCAAAGAAGAAAAGGGAGAATTTGGTTTTCGTTCGTTTCTTGCCGGATCGCTTCGATTCTCGTTCCATTGGAAAGGTATCGGTCCTACGATTGTTTTCCACCCTTCCATCGTGCTTGCCACCCGTGATAGACGGAGTTCTCAGTAAGTAAAGTTTCAAACCCTAAGCTTCAAATAGTATTTTAATGGAGTTTTCTTTGTTTTCTTTCGATTTCTTACCGTGAAACTCGGTGTTTGTAAATACGGGAGTAGTTTTAAGTGTTTTTGGAAACATTCCCATAACCCTAAAATTGAGTTTCAGTCGAAACCCTTCCCGTTTGAAATTTACCTTTTGGGGTTTAATTATGGGTTATAAATTAGTGAAATATTGTTTGTTGAAATTCGATTCGGGAAAGGGCATAATGTTCAAAAACCCTAATTATCGATACCCATTGAAATCGGGAATATCGAATTTTCTTAAAACCAACTCGAAACACTTTTAAATTGCCTAAAAGCCGAAAAACCAAACCCGAGGCCCATTTACTTAAGAGGGCCGAGAGCCTCTTTGGGGGGGGGGGGTTTGTTGAGTTTTTCGTTGTTTTGAATGTTTAGTTGTTGTTTGATCGATAGTTGGTAATTTATTGATTGTGTGATATAATTCAATTGTAGGTGTTTTTGAACAGCTCGTTTGATTGCTCTTTCAGACTTAGGAGCGAAGTCATCTTTTATTAAGGTGAGAATAGTTTGGATTTAGAGTAATTTTAGAAAGCAAATAAGTATAATGATTTGTAGAATTGGAAACTAAGACTAGAATCCGAATATAAGATTAGAGGGATGTGAGTTAGTGCCCTTAGGATTAGGAGTTAATCCTTTAAGTGAGAACTTAGGAGTTCTCAAGGAAAGCATTGAATCTTAGAAATTACTAAGTTAGATTCGTTTTGAAGCTTAGGATGGATCATTGGAAGTTAAAAGATCCAAACTTTAAGATAGAACGGTTAATAGAACCTCGGATTATATTGGATGTTTAGAATCCTGGAAGGTATAGGTTAATCGTTTAAGATAGGATTTACTTTTATTATTGTTAGCGGAGTTCGATTGACATATCGTTCATCCAGAGGTTCCTATTTATTTATTTATTTTATGTCCTTTACTTTATGCCTTTTACTTTATGTTTGTATTGGCTACTTTAATTTTGCACTTTATTTATTTACTTCAAAACATATCATATTGCATCATAACATTTCGCATCATGGAAAAAAAAGTGAGAATGAGAAAGATATGAATGGGAGAATGATGGATCCTACGAGATAGACCACATTACCTTCATAGAAAAAGAAGAGAGAATGAGAAAGACATGAATGGGAGAATGATGGATCCTACGGGATAGACCACATTACCTTCATAGAAAGAAAAGAGAAAGTGAGAAAGAAAAGGAGGGAGAACGATGGATCCTACGGGATAGACCACGTTACCTTCTTCATGCATAAGGGCGTATGCGAATCCTACGGGATGTCCTCATGCATTCATGCTTATGATCGATGAAATAGAGAATCGAGATGTTTTATATTTTATGCAAAGTTATTTATTTTTCTTATTTTATGTCGTAATAATTTAATGGATGAGGATTGACTACGAGTGTTAGTAATATCATCCTTTGAACAGTTTAGAATGAAATTACCTAGAGTTTGGAGAACTTTAGGAATGAATTGTGTAAGAATAATTGGACACAAATCAGAAATGCGAGTTTGAGGTCTATCTTTACTTTTTATTCTTATTATTCTCACTGGGCTTAAGTTGTTAGCTCATGATATTACAACCAATTTCAGGTAATGCCCTGGCTAGAGGTCGAGGGAGAGGAGGTGGTGCTGCGTGATAGAAGGATGATGACCTCAAGATGGACTCAGTTGTTGTCAAGTTTATGTATTTACTTTTGTGAACTTTAATGATTTTGGTGTTTTGTACATTTGTAATTAGCTCATAAGAGCTTATTGTCTTTGTTTTATGATATTACATCTTTGAACTCCTGATTGGGACTTAATGTTCCATGTGGTTTTATTAGATTTGAAAATTAGGATGTAAACAAGTTTTGGCTAGCCAACTTTCAAACATAACCACACCAATTTTTCTTAAAATAAAAGACTTCCGCTGTGTTTGAAATTTAAATTATTTAAAAGTGTCGAGTCGTCACAGTTGGTATCAGAGTCGACGGGTTCTATAGACTACATGCGATGCATGTTTGTTTTTCATGTTTTGTTTTAAGTCCATTCTCAAAGTCATGATCTGAGATCAGCAGCACCAGGTATTCCTAGACCTTTATCTTTAAACTCGCATATTTATTTCGATTTGGTAAAGGAGTGGTGAATCCTCTTTTACTAGTAACTTATCAAGTTATATTGACTATGATGCAGTATGCCTCCTAGAAGGGGTGCTAGATGAGCTGGAGTGAGGGCGGCTGCTCCTGCGAGGGGTAGAGGCAGAGCTCGGAGCCCTACACCTCCACCACCACCTCCACCTATGATTCCTGTTATACCGCCACCTGTTCAGGGGTGAGGAGTTTACATCGTTGAGGATGTTTATCTTGAGTTATTACGGTATGCTGGTAGACCCGTTGCGCCTGTTATACCTCCACCGAGAGCAGCAGATATAGCAGTTGATCAGGTAGGGGTCACTGATGCTGCTAAGACTCTGAGGGAGTATAAACGATATGCACCTGCTAAGTTTGATGGTAGGTCTTTGGATGCATCTGTTGCAGAGTTATGGATTGATAGGGTTGAGAGAGCCTTCGAGTTTATTGAGTGCCCAGACCGACTGAAGGTCCACTGTGGCACATATTCTCTTGTTGATGATGCCCTGTATTGGTGGAGATGCCTTCATAGATCACTTTCTCTTACTATGGAGGTTACTTGGGAGGTATTTCGAGAGAGGTTTTATGAGAAATATTACTCAGCTGATTTACGAGATCGATTAGAGGTGGAGTTTCTGACCCTAAAACAGGGTGATAGATCAGTGGCAGAGTACGAGCGAGAGTTTGATCGATTGTCTAGGTTTGCTCCTGGACAGATTACTGACCCTCAGAGCAAGATGAAGAGGTTTTTGGTGGGATTGAGAGCCGAGGTTAGGGGTCATTTACGCACTTTACGTCCGACTACCTATGAGGAGGCTTTAGAGTTTGCCCTTTCTTTAGATTTGGCATATTAAGAAAGGAAGGGCAAACTAGCTGCTACAGGAGAGACTTCCTCTCAGAAGAGGAAGGCAAAGGATGACCATACTGGTCGAGTACCATCGCCTCGAGAGAGAAAAGCAGCAGCAGCAGGCTCGGGGTGGAATCCAGTTTAGACAGACGAGAGTACAGGGACGATCTCCTCACTTTTGCCAAAACTGTTCTAGTTATCATACTGGGATATGTACCCTACCACAGAGGTGTTATACTTGTGGCCAGGAGGGACATCTATCTAGACAGTGTAGGACTCGCCAGACACAACCACCACAGTATGGATATCCGGGTCAGGGTATTCAGCAGAGACCATATCAGGCACCACCTGCTTTATATGCTCCTCCGGTTAGGGGCAGAGGTCAGGACCGAGGCAGAGGTCAGTACAGGGGTAGAGGTTAGGGTGGACAGGCTTAACAGTATAGACTTCCACCTGTTGTTCCACCGCCACAGATATTACCTCCACCACCACCGCCATTTCCTCCGCCACCACGTCCGATACCTCTTCCACCTGTTCAGCATCAGGCTCGTGTATTTGCCACCAGAGAGGAGGCTGAGGCTGCAGGTACTGTAGTGACTAGTACTCTGACAGTTTGGGCCATTCGGCTTTTGTTTTATTTGATTCTGGGGCTAGCCACTCTTTTATTTCTTCTGAGTTTGTTGAGTTGGTTGCACTTGAGTCTGCACCGTTAGGTTTTGAGATGCGTGTTTCTACCCCGGTGGGGAAGTTTGTTATTGCTGATAGTATGATTAGCACAGATGATTTGTGTTTTATGGGTTGTTGCTTGCATGCTACTTTGATTATCATGCCTATGTCTGACTTCGATGTGATTTTGGGTATGGATTGGCTATCAGCTAATCGTGCCACCATTGATTGTACTGAGAGAGTTATTGACTTTATGAGTCCATGTGGGACCAGTTTACGTTTTCGTGGGTCTAGTAGTCGAGTAGCACCCACTTTGATATCTATGTTAGAAGCTAGTATGCTTCTAAGTGATGGAGCCTTGGGCTATATAGCCAGTGTTGTTGACATTTCTATACCAGAGACTAGCTTGAGTTCTGTGTCAGTAGTGAGGGATTTCATTGATGTCTTCCCTGATGAGTTACTCGGTTTGCCACCGGTGAGACAGTTTGATTTTCAGATTGAGGTTGCTCCTGGGACAGCTCCATTGTCCAAAGCACCTTATCGTATGGCACCGGCTGAGTTGAAAGAACTCTAGAGCTAGTTACAGGGACTTTTAGACTTGGGGTTTATACACCCGAGTGTTTCACCGTGGGGAGCTCCGGTGTTGTTTGTGAAGAAGAAGGATGGTTCTATGCGTTTATGCATCGATTATAGAGAATTGAACCGTGTTACGGTGAAAAACAAGTATCCTTTGCCTAGGATAGAAGACTTGTTTGATCAATTGAAGGGAGCTACTATATTTTTGAAGATAGATTTGAGATCTAGCTATCATCAGTTGAGGATTCGGGATGAGGATATTCCCAAGACTGCATTCATGACGCGTTATGGACATTATGAGTTCGTAGTTATGTCCTTTGGCTTGACCAACGGGCCTGCAGCTTTTATGGACCTTATGCACACGGTGTTCGGGAGGTTCATTGACTCTTTTGTGATTGTTTTTATTGATGATATCTTGGTTTATTCCAAGACAGAGGAGTTGCATGGTATGCACCTACGGGAAGTATTAACAGTACTACGAGATCAGAGATTGTATGCTTAGTTCTCCAAGTGTGAGTTTTGGCTGAGGGAAGTGGCATTTTTAGGCCATGTAGTATCGAGTAGAGGAGTATCTGTTGATCTCTCTAAGATTGAGGCAGTTACTAACTGGCCTAGACCGACCAGTGTGGCTGATATTCGTAGTTTTCTGGGACTTGCAGGCTATTATAGACGGTTTGTGCAAGATTTCTCCAAAATTGCTTCAGCTTTAACACGTTTGACTTGGAAGGGGGTCGATTTTGTATGGTCTGAGGATTGTGAAACGAGCTTTGAGGAGCTCAAGAGGAGGCTTGTGACAGCACCTGTTCTAGTGTCGCCTGATAGAACTGGTGGTCTGACTGTGTACACAGATGCTTCCCACCGAGGTTTGGGATGTGTGTTGATGCAGCACGAGAAAGTTATAGCTTATGCTTCCCGTCAGTTGAAAGAGCATGAGAAGAAGTATCCGACTCATGATTTAGAGTTGGCAGCTGTTGTGTATGCATTAAAGATTTGGAGACATTATTTGTATGGTGAGAAGATCCTGATATTTATTGACCATAAGAGTCTCAAATATTTCTTCACTCAGAAGGAATTGAATATGAGACAGCGGAGATGGTTGGAGCTCGTTAAGGATTATGACTGTTACATTCAGTATCATCCTGGGAAAGCCAATGTAGTGGCTGACGCGCTCAGTAGGAAGTCTTCTCATTCATCAGCTTTGTCAACCATACCTTTGAGATTGAGGTGGGATATGGAACAAGCTGAGATAGTATTTCTGACTGTCGCGGTCACTGTGAGTCTGGCTAGTTTGACAGTGGAACCTACTTTGAGGCAGAGGATGATTGATGCACAGAGAGATTAGATTCATTTGCAGGCCGGTTTTAGAGAGGTTTAGTCAAATATTCCTAGCCATTTTACCTTCTCTACAGACAGTGCTCTGATGTATCGTAAGAGTCTATGTGTGCCTTTAGGATAGACTTTTAGAAGGGAACTGTTGGAGGAGGCTCACAGTTCTATCTTCTCTATTCATCCAGGTAGTACAAAGATGTACAGGGACCTGAGAGAGCATTATTGGTGGCCTGGGATGAAGCTTGAGATTGCGAACTTTGTTAGTAGATGCTTGACTTGTCAGCAAGTCAAGGCTTTGAGGAAGAGTCCATCAGGTTTTCTTAACCCTCAGGTGTGTGCGAATGGAAATGGGAGGAGATTTCCATGGACTTGATCAGTGGTTTGCCGAGGACATCAAAGGGTTACGATACCATTTGGGTGATTGTAGACCGCTTGACGAAGACTGCACACTTTATACCTGGGAGGATCACCTACCCAGTTGAGACATGGGCACAGTTGTATTTACGGGAGATTGTTAGATTATATGGTGTGCCTGTGAGGATAGTATCAGATTGGGACACTCGTTTGTCTCGAAGTTTTGGCAGAGTTTGCATTCAGCCATGGGTACTGGCTTGGATTTTAGCACAGCTTTTCACCCCCAGACAGATGGTCGACCGAGAGAGTTAACCAGATTCTGGAGGATATGTTGAGAGCTTGTGTTCTTGATTTTGGAGGTAGTTGGGATTCTCAATTGTATTTGGTAGAGTTTGCTTATAATAACAGCTACCAGGCTACTATTGAGATGGCACCATTTGAGGCACTTTATGGTAGAAAGTGTCAATCTCTAGCTCACTGGGATGAGGTTGAGGAGAGAAGGCTTTTGGGACCCGAGTTGTTACAGTTGACTAGTCATTCGATTGACTTGATTAGAGAGAGGATGAGGGTTGCCCAGAGTCGACAGAAGAGTTATGCAGACAAACGACGCAGTCCACTTGAGTTTTCAGTGGGGGACCACGTGTTTTTGAAGGTAGCACCTATGAAAGGTGTTATGAGATTTGGGAAGAAGGGTAAGCTGAGCCCTAGGTACATTGGCCCTTTCGAGGTACTTGATCGGGTAGGAGCAGTAGCTTACAGGTTGGATTTACCACCTTCTTTATCGGTAGTTCATAATGTATTCCATGTATCGATGCTTCGGAAGTACATGGCGGATCCTTCTCATGTGATCGATCACGAGCCGATAGTTTTGGATGCTAGTATGTCTTATGAGGAGACACCAGTTGAGATTCAAGCATTCGAGCAAAAGGTGTTGAGAAACAAGACTATTCGCTTGGTTAAGGTCCTTTGGAGGAACCAAGTGTCTGAAGAAGCTACGTGGGAACGTGAGGATGATATGCGGGCAAAATATCCTCACCTTTTCACTTAGTAAGTTTACTTTTCGGGGACAAAAAGCCCTTTTTAGGAGGGTTGAATGTAATGTCCTGTTAATTTGTGATAAAAAAAATTATTTATTTATTTTATTTTAAGTTAAGTAATTAAAGTTTATTTATTTATCAGTAAATTAGAATTTAGTAGTTTATTTCGATTTAAGTCATTTTAATGGCTTTATTTATTTAAATACGTTATAATGGTATTAATAATTATTAACGGGCCAATTAATAATTATTAATCACCATTGGGATAGTTTAAGATCATCGGGTTTCGTTTTATAAGTCAAAAGTCATAAAAGGACGTAACCGTCATTGCTAAATTTCCTAAATATCTAAACACTATTTGGTCATTTTCTTTAAAACACCTTTGACTTCAAAATTTGACCAAAATCACTCTCATTTTCTCTCCTCCCACCCGTGAGCATCAAAGAAGAAAAGGGAGAATTTGGTTTTCGTTCGTTTCTTGCCGGATCGCTTCGATTCTCGTTCCATTGGAAAGGTATCGGTCCTACGATTGTTTTCCACCCTTCCATCGTGCTTGCCACCCGTGATATACGGAGTTCTCGGTAAGTAAAGTTCCAAACCCTAAGCTCCAAATAGTATTTTAATGGAGTTTTCTTTGTTTTCTTTCGATTTCTTGTCGTGAAACTCGGTGTTTGTAAATACGGGAGTAGTTTTAAGTGTTTTTGGAAACTTTCCCATAACCCTAAAACCGAGTTTCAGTCGAAACCCTTCCCGTTTGAAATTTACCTTTTGGGGTTTAATTATGGGTTATAAATTAGTAAAATATTGTTTATTGAATTTCGATTCGGGAAAGGGCATAATGTTCAAAAACCCTAATTATCGATACCCATTGAAATCAGGAATATCGAATTTGCTTAAAACCAACTGGAAACACTTTTAAATTGCCTAAAAGCCGGAAAACCAAACCCGAGGCCCATTTACTTGAGAGAGCCGAGAGCCTCTTTGGGGGGGGGGGTTTGTTGAGTTTTTCGTTGTTTTGAATGTTTATTTGTTGTTTGATCGATAGTTGGTAATTTATTGATTGTGTTATATAATTCAATTGTAGGTGTTTTTGAACCGCTCGTTTGATCACTCTTTCAGACTTAGGAGCGAAGTCATCTTTTATTAAGGTGAGAATAGTTTGGATTTAGAGTAATTTTAGAAAGTAAATAAGTAAAATGATTTGTAGAATTGGAAACTAAGACTAGAATCTGAATCTAAGATTAGAGGGATGTGAGTTAGTGCCTTTAGGATTAGGAGTTAATCGTTTAAGTGAGAACTTAGGAGTTCTCAAGGAAAGCATTGAATCTTAGAAATTACTAAGTTAGATTCGTTTCGAAGCTTAGGATGGATCATTGGAAGTTAAAAGATCCAAACTTTTAGATAGAACGGTTAATAGAACCTCGGATTATATTGGATGTTTAGAATCCTGGAAGGTATAGGTTAATCGTTTAAGATAGGATTTACTTTTATTATTGTTAGCGGAGTTTGATTGACATATCGTTCGTCCAGAGTTTCCTATTTATTTATTTTATGTCCTTTACTTTATGCCTTTTACTTTATGTTTGTATTGGCTACTTTAATTCCGCACTTTATTTATTTACTTCAAAACATATCATATTGCATCATGGAAAAAAAAGTGAGAATGAGAAAGATATGAATGGGAGAGTTATCGATCCTACGGGATAGACCACATTACCTTCATAGAAAAAGAAGAGAGAATGAGAAAGACATGAATGGGAGAATGATGGATCCTACGGGATAGACCACATTACCTTTATAGAAAGAAAAGAGAAAGTGAGAAAGAAAATGAGGGAGAACGATGGATCCTACGGGATAGACCACTTTACCTTCTTCATGCATAAGGGCTTATGCGAATCCTACGGGATGTCCTCATGCATTCATGCTTATGATAGATGTGTTAGGAATGGTGTCCTAGAACTTGTAATTATTTAATAATAATAATTTATTAAGAATAAATTAAATAAATAAACATAAGTTCTTTATATTATCTAGATTGATTCAATTAATGATATTAGGAATATATGGAAATATATAAATATCAAACATTCAAATAGTAAACCCTAAGTTACTCTTATGAAATCACGACTTAGTATGTGAGTCATACAAGAGGATTAAAGTTGAGATGAGTAACTTAAAAATGTCTACAGTAAATGGATAACGTTTGGGAACCTTATCCTAGTAACATCGTTGATAGCTTCGCATTTTGTTTATAGACAAATGATCTAATCCTGATCATTCATGTGGGAGACATGAAATGGAAGTATCATATGCAATGTTGATTGTATAAGACAGGACCACGATGTTCGATCAAATTTCTCCTTAGTACCGTTTATTAGAAATGATCGAATATCAAACTAAGTTTATCAACCGTGATAGATCTCAATCCTGAGTGAAATGCGGACTCCTATTTGTGGAGTTATGTTCTTTGATTCACATAGTTGAGAGCGATCTGTAAGAACGCTCAATACACTCCTGTTTTGGGAACATGACTAGATAAGTAGCTGGGAACTCATTTTCACGAGATGGAATTCATAACTTTCCTATAAATTAACGGTATCAGTGTGATACCTAAACATTTTAGGAACTTTAGGAAACTCCCTTTATGTACTGATTCGAGACATGAACAAGTGACGTCACGACTTCTATTGATCACAGAAGTATCTTATCTCTAGTTCGACTAAAGATAAAGTTCATTGGACAATCAGCGGGAACACAAGGATAAAGCGGTAATTACAGGGGCAAAACGGTAAATTTATCCGCTTGTAATTATGAGGGTTCCACGTGAAGGATAATATCACAGATAATAAATAAAAGATAAACTAAATGGACATAACTCATCTATAGTGAGGGGAGTTCAGCTATGAATCTATAGTGGAATTATTCATAGTTAGATAATAAGTAATTAACTGATTATGTGTTAATCACTTAATTGACTAATTATTAAGCCCATGATCTATAGGTCCATCGGGTCCCTATGCTAGCCCAAACATCGTAGTCGCGAAATCAAGTAGAAGAAATGGAAATTTAAAGTAAAGTGAATTACTTAAAATAGGCAATATTAATTGTTTAAATATTGAGTATATTTAAACGGTAATAAATATAAACATTATTAATTGTTTAAATAATGAGTTTATTTAAACATGAAATTAATAATGAAATATTATTAATTATTTAAATATTGAGTATATTTAAATGGTAATTAATAATTTGAAATTAATTAACAATTATTAATTGTTTAAATAATAAATTTTATTTGAACGAATTAATAATTAATAATTAATTAATTAATAATAAAATGTTATCAATAAAATTATTAATTAAATAATGAGTTTATTTAATGGAAATTAATAATTAAAATATTTATTATTAATTATTTAAATAATGAAAATTATTTAAATGGAAATTAATAATTAAATATAATTTGATAATATTTAGTCAGGAGAAAATATTAATATTATTAATTGTTTAAATAAAATATTTTATTTAAATGGTAATTAATAAATAAATTAATTAAGTTGGACTTATTAATTTAAGAGAGAGTTTCAAGCCCAATTGGATTAATGAACCCAATTGAAATTGGCCCAAAATAATTAATTAAATAAATTTGATTTATTAATTATTTCTTATTAATTTTGGCCTTCATAGATAATTTGTAGGAGATAATTATTTGAATTATATCCTATAATAATTATATAGATTTATTTACCCAAGATAAATAAAATAAAGAAAAGAAAATAATCTCCTATTTATCTATGGCATTTTCGAAATTGCAAGATAAAGGAAAGAGATAATCTTTTTTCTTTTTGTATTTATCTCTATAGATTAATCCTAATGTGATTATGATTCCTATTTTCCTATAAATAGGAGGCTTGGGTCATTCATAAATCACACAATTAAATTCCTTAGAAATTCGGAATTCTCTCTTCCTCCTCTCCCCCTGGAGTGCGATTTTCCCTATTCAAAATTGGGAAGAAAATATTTTTCTTCTTCCCAATTTCTTCTAAAGTTCGATCCCACAATCGGGTTTCGTTTGATCGATCGAGATATAGCGTAGAAGATCTGGTGTTGCTGAGGATTTGATGCTGTAAAGAAACCTCCAACCGATTCTCCATTTTTTACTCAATGTAAGTTTTGATTTTAATTTTCGAAATTTAAAGCATGAATCTACATGTTTTTCCACAAATTGCATGATATTAATAGATCTATAATTAAATGTTAATTAGTTTACTAAATCAAATTCCGCTAGTTTAGTAAATCATCCCTTCAAGATGAAATAGAGAATCGAGATGTTTTATATTTTATGCAAAGTTATTATTTTTCTTATTTTATGTCGTAACAATTTAATGGATGAAGATTGACTACGAGTGTTAGTAATATCATCCTTTGAACAGTTTAGAATGAAATTACCTAGAGTTTGGAGAACTTTAGGAGTGAATTGTGTAAGAATAATTGGACACAAATCGGAAATGCGAGTTTGAGGTCTATCTTTACTTTTTATTCTTATTATTCTCACTGGGCTTAAGTTGTTAGCTCATGGTATTACAACCAATTTCAGGTAATGCCCTGGCTAGAGGTCGAGGGAGAGGAGGTGGTGCTGCGTGATCGAGGGTTGATGACCTCGAGATGGACTCAGTTGTTGTCAAGTTTATGTATTTACTTTTGTGAACTTTAATGATTTTGGTGTTTTGTACATTTGTAATTAGCTCATAAGAGCTTATTGTCTTTGTTTTATGATATTACATCTTTGAACTCCTTATTGGAACTTAATGTTCCATGTGGTTTTATTAGATTTGAAAATTAGGATGTAAACAAGTTTTGGCTAGCCAACTTTCAAACATAACCACGCCAATCACTATAAGAATTTCAGGAATAGGTGACATCCTTTTGGCGTCACCTATTCGAATAGGTGACGGTTTTTTGACCGTCACCTATGGCAGTGTCACCTATTTAAATAGGTGACGTCCAAAAAAACCGTCACCTATTCGAATAGGTGACGCCAGAAACGTCACCTATTCGAATAGGTGACGCAAAACGTCACCTATTCGAATAGGTGACGAAGAAAACCGTCACCTATTTGAATAGGTGATGGGTAAAAACCGTCACCTATTGGAATAGGTGACGGGTAAAACGGGTCACCTATTTGAATAGGTGACGCCAAAAAACCGTCACCTATTGGAATAGGTGACGGGTAAAACGGGTCACCTATTAGAATAGGTGACGCCAAAAAAACGTCACCTATTCGAATAGGTGACGGTTTTTACCCGTCACCTATTTCAATAGGTGACACTGCCATAGGTGACGGTCACAAAATGACCGTCACCTATTCAAATAGGTGATGCCAAAAGAGCGTCACCTATTGTCTAAAATTTGAGAAAAAAAATATATTTTTTAAATTAATTATAAATCAAATTTATATAATATACCTGTCAAATTTAATTAAATATTACAATCTCAAAATTTAAATATTACTCGATGCCTAGATGAATTACATTCTATAAACAAAAAAAAAACAAATAACTATGACAAATTAATGTTCTTGACGTCAAGATCATCAAGCACCTCATCACCTATGCTGACATGGCATAAAGGGCAGTTGCTAGATCAGCTACGAATATTCGAGATAGAAGGTGCTTGCAATCCAAGGAAACTCTAACGTAGTGTGGTATTGAGTAGTGGACACTGAGAATCCTCTGCTTGAAAGAAATTAAAATATGCTTGTTAAGACATTATGCAGCAAAGCAATTGGAAATCAACAAAAAAAAAAATTGCAAAATAACAAAATTAGCAAACTTAAAATATTTTAGAAACATAAAAGGGAAAAAAAACTCAAAGAAAAGCTTGGAAGAAACCTGAAAAGTTGCAGCATCTCTAAGCTTAAAAAGTATATGGAGTTTGTGGGATAATATTAAATACATTAATGCTTTAGCATTCTCTCCAACATGCAAGCATAATTTTGATTTAGATAAAACTTAGCACTTGCACTACTGGTTTAATCTTATTATTATTATCATCTCTTTCTTCATCAAACATTGTTGGTCCTCATAATGGATTGATATTCCATCAAAGTCAACATCCAAGTTCCTCAAAGAATGGACAAGGCTTAGAGACATAACGAGAAAAGAAGATAATTTAGCAAAATTTGCATTAGCTTGATCAATTCCTTTAGCAATATTAACATCACCCCCTCTAAATCTTCTTTCATTTCTCATTTTCCAAAGCCTCCAAACACCAAATTTGAAGAAATCAATTACACATCTATCACCCGAATTATCAAGCATTGAACATAACAAATCTCAGTTATCACGAAAATTACAATTCTCAAACCGATTGACATCAAAAGAAATAGAAGAGACAAACCAAAAACATTTAGCGACATCACAAGTTAATAGGATATGCGAAATTGATTCAATTTGATTGGAGCACATATCACAATTTGGATTAATAGGCATCCTCTTTTTAAAAATATTGAGATTGGAAGCAAGATAGCCTTTACAAGCTTTCTAGAAAAAGAATTTTAGCTTTTGGGGAACATTAGTTTTCCATATAAAAGGCAAACTTTTATTTGTTAAAGAGTGATCACTACTTTCACCAATAAGAAGGGACTTGGAACTGTGGATTTTTAACAAATTAAGAGCTGCTTTATATCCATATTTGATAGTCAGTACATACCAAAACTATTAAAATACTAAATATGGCTATCTGGAAGGTTGAACTTGATAATAATAATAAGATTAATAAGAAAATACCAAAGTTCTTTGGGCATTTTCCATCCCGGTTCGACTTTTCCCGATGACATAGAATCTCCATTAAGTTCATGCCAACAATCATCTAAATGACATAGAAAAGAGATATCACTAAATGTCAGAAAAAGAAAACACAAAAAAAGTTGAAAACTGAAAGAATATGCAAATTTTTTTTTTTTAAAATCACCTAAATTGATATATTTATATCCTAATGCAGCAATGCCACTAGATCCATTTCATCCGCTTAGCAAAATAAAAATCGTATTCGATTTCATTTAATATGCAATACAGTGTTTGAAGCTATACACCAAAATAAAGGGCAAGCGAATACTTTGAAACTCTAAAACAATAAGCAAAAATGAAACACATATTAATCCAAATAGGAAAATAATAGAACTCCAAAATGAAATGTAAATAATTAAACCGAATGCTTTTCTCTTTCTCTTTCTTTTGCCAAGATAAAATGCATACAAAATTAATAAATGAGCACACTGATATACTACAACGAAAGGGCAATTAGTTGGAAAGTAATAATTTCATATTATGTAAATAATCACCTTATGCAAAGAGGAGGAGCACTATGGCAACTTTGAAAGTGTAAAAGACGAGGATCTCCATCTGTCGTATCAAAATTCCGGGTCTAATATTGCAATACAAACACTACAAGTATAAAAGCATCAACACCTTAATATCTTACTTGTCTTCATCTCTATTGTAATCCTCTTGACATATTCCAAATAGAGAACCCTTCATATAAGAGAGACATTGAACATAGTCAATAAATGGAGAATTATAACTCTCATTTGTAAAGTTAATCTATAAAATAGAAATGTCACATAAATGTAAAAATATCTTCTTAATGACCAAAAAAACATCCAAACAATGAGTAAAACAAAAGAGAAATGTAACAAACACAACCCCTTCCCCATAAAAAATTAAACTAAAAAGGCAATTCAAGGTTTTAGTTCTAAATAAAACATTTCAAATGATGAGGTGAAATTAGTGAAACAATTGGATAACAAACACTTCAAAAATGGAAGTTCATGATGTAATATACTAAAGTACTTAAAATATTTATCTGCTCCTTGAAGTACTTAAAATATTCATATCAAAGATTGAATTTCTAATATAGAAACTGTTGCAAATATGTGGAATAAATTAAGTACTTTGGAATAACTTTTCCTATTCTTTGAAGATAAAACCCATGTACGAATGGATCGAAGTACATGAAGTATGGACCAATTTGAATGTAAAATACACTCACAAAAGGCAAGGACTAAAGAAATAAAATGAGACTCTTAAATTTAACAGCAAAGTATAAAATTTATTACCATAACATATCTTGGTTTGTCCTCAGACAGTGGAGCAGGTGCACTGAGCAACAACACGCCAAAATGAATCTTTATCTTCACCACCTGCTAAGCCACCAATAGCATAGCTATAAAAAAAAATGCAATTTCAGCTCTTCAACTACTAAATCACAAAAGTATCATAAGAAACCAGACCAAGAATTTGCATGAGTGTTGAGTTGTGATATTATGCACTAGAGACCAATGTAATTAGATTAAGCGATCAAGATATCAAAAAACCAATATTTAGCAGAACATGCAGAGATGAAGATGTTATAGTCAGTGCATCACTTTATTATGTAAATAAAATAATTCATCTCTATAGCACTATAAAAAAAGCAATTTATATTCCAACACAAAGTAAAAAAAAACAACACTACACTAAGACACCCGCCTGGCTGAAATTATCCTGAAGAGAGATATATGCTTGTGGTAAAAAAATCATCATCTGAAACATCTGTGACCATCTTCTAAATCTTGTGCAGCAATTGCTTCACCCGCCACTACACCCACAAACAGACCATTATCAGCTGCCAAATAAATAAAAATGTGTAGATGTTATTAATATTTATAAAAACAAGAGAATTAGATATTTATAAATGAAACTATAAGACACTCTTCACATGATAAATTCTATGAATGGAAGACATCTTTCTTACGAAATGAATCTGAGCAATCACTCTGTTGATTAAAATAAAGATGTTCTAAAATAAATAATTTATCAAGCACAGACCAATCATCTCCAACCATTCTTCAACCATCTTTCTTTGAGAAGAATTATCCCACGGGTCGGAAGCGTTAATTATACAAAACAAAATGAGTAATTTTTTCCTAGGGGAAAAATAAGCTAGCAAAGTACATAGGAGGTTGTAAAAACTACCAACCAAATACATAGAAAAATCAGAATTTGAAGTTAATTAGAGATATTTTAAGTTACCTTAAAGATGTAACGAGCAACCCACGATTCATCTCTAGAATATATAATCATGTAAGTGATGACTTCATCAACATTACATGAAAGCAGAATGATAATATCTGAAATAAGGAACTTGATACCAAAAGAAAGCAGAAATCTCAATATGTTAAGGATTTTCATTAAAGAAAAATTCAACAAATGAAAATTCAATAATTTATTATTTCAGCAACCCATGATTTAATTTTTACCAACAAGATAAGGAACTACAGTTGAATGGAATATAAACATTTGAAGAACAAATAAACTTTAAAAAAAACACTTGGACAAAAAAAAATTACAGGCAAAATACAAGTAGTCTAACCCAGACTTGCTGCGAAAATGCACTCAATCCAAAATCAGTCACTTTAAGAACATCATATGAGTCCAAAAGAAGATTTTCAGGCTGCAAAAACAAACACAGTAGAAAATCAGACTCCACCATTTCAATTGCAAACATTAACTTAAAATTTGAAGAAATATCAGGTATATCATTTAATACCTTAGGTTTGAAAAAAAAAACCATAGGTTTGAAAAAGAAAAAAGTCTTGCTTGTGAAATCCAAACACTACAGCTCTAACTGAATCATAAAAAAAAAATTGATGAAAACTTCGAAAAAAAAGGCTCCAATTCAATGACAGTAAAGAGGAAGAAGAAATAATAACTATAGTTTGCATATTAATCAGTTGATCAATTCTTGACTCTTTTATATAACTATACTTTGCATATTTATGCTCTTAGTTCTTAATCATTTTCTAAAAACAAATTTAAGAAAATTCTGTGTAAGAGTAATTTAAAATAGACAATGATCACAAATACAAAGAATGAATAGCATTAGCCCACTCAGTAATTAATATGATGAGATTCCATACTAAGCAAACTACTTCTTGACAGCATGTATTGGAAATGCATTAATTCAAAGAGAAAAGTTGATGCACATCTACATTTTCCAAAAGCTACAAATAAAGATAATAAAAGACTTGACATAGAAACTTATACCTTTTGAAAGACCTGCAATTGTGGAATTTTCTTTAGTAAGAATTGGTCATCAACCAAGAGGAGCAACTACTTTGATTGACAAAAATCAAACAACCCATGATGGCACAATAATGATATAATTTTTAATTAGAATGAAATCCATACTAACTAAAAATAAAGTATCGGTATGGATTTGTGGTGTGGGCTAGGAATTGTGAGTGAGTAAGTGAGAAACAGAGTGTAATTGATAGGAAAAAAAAGTGATCTAATAAATCGATCAAGGGTGCAATTGATACTATCATTTGGGCCAGGATATCGATCAATGCTCCTTTAAAGTATGATCGGGTGCTTTCATGTTTTCAAGTCAAAACTAGTTCGAAAGGGCCACCAACCTTGGAGAAACAACAAAATAAATAAAACATTAGTCCAATCTTACAAAGAATAATTCTCTAGATAAATGAAACAGTGTAATTGATAGGAAAAAAAAGTGATTTACTTACCTAAAATTTGAATCTTAGAATGCCAAAATTGATGAACCATAAGTATTGAAATGGAAAGAAGAAGAATTTGACACACAAGTATTGAAATGCAAATTTGTTCTACTATTCTTCTGATTTTTTTAATTCATCAATGCCTTCTTTACAGATTCCATGAGTATGCTCAGTCATTTGATTCTATGTCAACCCTTAATCAAACTTAGATAGTTTCATTAATTGAAGTCGAATAGATTCAGGAAGATTAGCATCAATAAGAGAATCAAGACTATTACATCCACATAATAAAGCCTCAACAGAAATCAAATGGAGCAAAAAATGAAGTATAAAATCCAAAATATTTTACAAGCAATAACATCCACCATATTATATTATGTGATTCATTAGCATACCGAACAACTATATAATCTCAATTAGCTCTCATGGCATCAATATATTTTGTTTGACATTACCCGGTTGATATGACCAATCCTTCTAATACATCAATGATTGTGGATGACTTATATAATTGTTTTTACATACTAAATTGATGATGAATCATTCATATACAACCTACTTATATCACTCAAGTAGGTACCATTACTGATAACAGTTCATCTCAAGTAGGTACCTACTTAAAATTTCCATTGAATTATATTTTGAAACGTATAAGAATGAATGTAACGTCCCGTTATTTTGAAGTGAATTTTTATTTATTTATTTATTTTATTTATTTATTTTATTTATTTATTTAATTATTTAGTTTAATTATTATTTTGTAATTTCGATTTTAGTAGTTAATTTCGACCGAAATTCGTTTTAATCATTTTAATGCTCTAAATTCGTTTCGGTGACATTAATCATTATTAATAGGCCAATTAATAATTATTAATCACCTTTAGATTTATTTAAGAGCATCGGGTTTTGATTTAGAAGTCAAAAGTCATAAAAGGACGCAACCGTCATTTCCAATTTCTTAAAATATCTAAAATTACTATTCATTTATTTCTTTAAATATAAAAAATTCATCAACTTGGCTTCATCTTTCTTCTCCTTTCCTTCTCCTTCCGTAGCTTTCCTTCCTCCATTGATGAAGTTTTTATTTTCTTCGTTTCTCATTCGTTTCTCGATGGATCGGCTTGATTTCGGTTGCGTTGGATTGGTAGGGACGAGGGCTACCTATCCAACCTACCTTTTCGAAGTTTCCCGTTCTCTAAGGGAAGTCCCAAAAAGTAAGTTTTCACAACTTTTTAGGTGGTTTTGTTCGTTTTTTATTATAAATGAGATTTGAAGTTGAAATCATGAATTTCTATCATGAAAAATGGCGATTTTGAGCCCGGATTTTTGAAAAACACTTCACCAGAAAACACTATTCACCCGAGACACTATTCATCCGAAATCACTATTCACCCGAAATTGCACATTTGTTCGCATATTAGTTATGATTTGTAATATGTTGTACAATCGGTGAATTGTAGGTGCAATTGCTTGGTGGTTGTTTCGTGGAAATTGGAGATTTGAAATTATTTGGCTAAGGTGAGAATAGTTAGTATTTAAAGTAATTATAGAAATCGAATAAGTGTATGGGTTTGTAGAACCGGAAATTAAGATTAGAATCCAAATTAAGATTAGAGGGAGTGAGTTAGTGCCCTTCGGATTAAGAGTAATCTTTTAAGGAGAACTTAGGAGTTCTCAAGGAAAGTATCGAATCTTAGAAGATTCTAAGTTAGATTCGTTTCGAACTAAGTATGGATCATTGGAAGTTAAAGGATCTAAGACTTGGATGAGAACGACTTATAGAACCTCGGATTATTGGAAGTTAAAATCCTTGAAGGTTTAGAATAATCGTGAAGTTAAGATTCTTTACTTTATTAGCGGAGTTCGATCGATATATCGCTCGTCGGAAATCCTATCTGTTTTACTTATGTCATTTACTTTATGTCTTTATTACTTTTGTTCATTTACTTTATGCATATTTCGGTTGCCTTATCATTTACATTTACTTTATTACTTTTGTTCATTTACTTTATGCATATTTCGGTTGCCTTATCATTTACATTTACTTTATTACTTTTGCAAGCATATGCAAGCATATGCACAACATCTCATATTATTGAAAAGAGAAAAATGAGAAAGAAAAGTGGATGACATGAGACCCCCACACTATTTTCCATGCATAAGTATTGGTGGATGACATGAGACCCCCACAGTACTTCACGCATAAGTATTGGTGGATGACATGAGACCCCCACAATACTTCACGCATAAGTTTTGGTGGATGACATGAGACCCCCACACTACTTCATACATAAGGATAAGGGTGGATAGTATGTAAAAATCCACATTACCTTCATTTCATGCATAAATGGCGAATGCGTATTCTACGGAATGTACTCATTACTTTTATGCATATGATAGATGAGAAAGAGAATTGAGATGTTATAATATTACAAAGTTTATTTATTTTTCTCTTTTATGTCATAACAAGTTATTGGATGAACAATTAGACTAAGTGTGCTAATTAGTATCATCATTTGGAAATTATGAAATAAAATGACCTAGACTTTGGAGAATTCTAAGAAAGTTTGTATCGGATTAGTGGACACAAATCGAAATGCGAGTTTGAGGTCTATATTTACTTTTTATGCTTATTATTCTCACTGGGCTTAAGTTGTTAGCTCATGATATTACAAACATTTCAGGTAATGTTTGGGATCGTGGAAGAGGAGCTGGTGCGTGCTTGATCGAGAGGATGATGATTTTCGAGATGGACTATGTGTTATGTAAAAATCCATGTACATGGTTGTTTTGTGAACTTTATATCATTTTGATGATTTGTACTTTGTAATTAGCTCATAAGAGCTTATTGTCGTTGATTTATGATTTTAATCATTTTGAACTCCTGGATAGGAACTTAATGTTCCTTGTGTATTTTAGATTTTGAAATTAAGATGTAAACAGGTTTTTGGCCAGCAAATTTTTGAACATAACCACGCCAAATTTTCTTAAAATAAAAGACTTCCGCTGTTTTCTCTGATTTAAATTATTTAAAAGTGACGGGTCGTCACAATGAAAGAGGACATATAAAGTGAAGGGAAAAGCCACGTCAAACAAAAATGCAACCACATGATCAAATTCTCAAATCCACAGCTCCAAAATCAAAATCCGGAAAATGTGACACCCACCTGCACCTGAAGTTAAAGTTGCTTCAAATATTAGATTGCTTCATCCAGCATTGAAGCCTTATCTGTCTGTCAATCAAAAGCACAAATCCATCTTAATGCTATAATTTAAAAAATCAAAATGTAATATTCTACCAGTTCAACTACAATACCTTGTTTGAATTTGGAATTAAGTTTCAAATGCTTTCATTTTCTCATTAATCCTTCTTCTTCTTCTGGCCCACAAACCAACCACATCAACAAAGTCAATTAATCATTTTATCCTATTATATAAACTCAAAGATAATGACGTTTAGACACCGAAAATCC
Source organism: Gynostemma pentaphyllum (assembly GCA_028015215.1). Taxonomy (NCBI): domain Eukaryota; kingdom Viridiplantae; phylum Streptophyta; class Magnoliopsida; order Cucurbitales; family Cucurbitaceae; genus Gynostemma; species Gynostemma pentaphyllum. The sequence goes on along the minus strand of CM051354.1, from coordinate 42,085,628 downwards.
AACACTAAACTAACCTTCTCCGACAAATTATGTACCTCAAGACTTTACTTGGCTCAAGAACCTCGAGGCAGATCAATATTAGACGATTTTCCAGGCAAATCTCCACCCTTCAAAATTTCAATAACGATTCAATCAACTTATAAAACAACCAATGCTTCATTTTGATAAAGAAAAAACCGATAAACATAAAGACTAGCAAATCATAAAATTACTTTGCAAGTATTCCAAAACTTAAAATCAAAACAAAATCGAAGAATTCCTTGAAACAAATTACCTCGCTATCACAACTAAAATCGCCAAGATCATTTTCTGGATGAAATTCCTTTTCTCTTGAGGCGCACTAGTATCGGAATCACGACTCGGAAGAAAAGAACGCGTTTTCATAAGAAGCGCGGCAAATTTCGTATCCCTAATGGAACAATCGTCGGAAAATCCACCATGTAATTAGGCTCCTAAAACCGCGAGATCGTCATGTGAAGAGTTGTTCGGAGAAATGGTAAACCAACGGCAGAGATCTGAGATTTCGAACAGATCTGAATTTAAACAAATAAAAAACAGTAAACTTGATTTAAAAAAAAAAGAAATAGAATAGATCTGAACAGATCTGAGATGCTACAAACTATTCCTCGAAAGAACGGTGCGAATCGGATGTGCTTTAGATCTGAATAGGCTTCTCGACTAAAATAAGAACTTGAATATAAGGCTTTCATTCGTAGAGAGGGGAAAGAGAGCAAGAACGAGAGAGAGAGAGAGAGAACAAGAGCGATTAAGAATCGAAGGTAAAGAGATAAGGAAGTGCGAGAGAAAGACGACGCAGCCTTCGATTTCATTAGTTCACCCTTCGATTCGATTCACCCTTGCAGCTGCCTTCAACAATTTCCACTTTGATTAGGGTTTAGGTGATTAGCAGCGAAACCGGAAAATGAGAGAGAGAGAGAGAGGGAGAGAGAAATTGAAACGAAAGGGAAATTGAGACGGAAAGGAAAATGAGCGAGAGAGCGGGAATAGTAAGGGAACAGGTGACAGCAGCTTTTTTTTTTACTTTTACTGTTCATCCGCTTTTTTTTAATTGTGTCACCTATTAAAATACTTAGTGTCTCCTATTCCTATTTTTCTTATAGTGAATTTTTCTTAAAATAAAAGACTTCCGCTATGTTTTCAAATTTAAATTATTTAAAAGTGTCGAGTCGTCACAAGTTATTGAATGGTTTAGAATGAGTGGATTTGTTTGGAAGTCGGTGAGACCGATTATGAACTTAATGAACTTAAAGCATCTCATGGCATTATTAAACGGTTAGTGTTTTCTACTCATTGGGCGTAGCCACATGACGCTACACTTATTTTTTTCAGGTAAAAAGAAAAAGAATGTTGGCATCTGATGATGTTCATGGTAGGTGGATTTGGTTGACATGGATTTACACGCCGACAATGTTTTTTCTCTCAATTTATTTACGCTTGTGGGATAGGATTTTTTTAATTTTCGATACACTTGTAGTTGATATTTTCATGTTTTGAGTATTGGTTTGGTTTATGGATTGTTCTATCTTTTTATTTTGACAAGTAAACATGAATGGTATTATTAAGTTTTTCTGATGTTTTTTTAACTAAGAGCGCGATTGAATTGTGAACAAGTTTAAGTTTTGATTTGAATGAGAAGAATTTATTGTTTAAAGTTTTGCTTGCGCTGTTATTGTATGATTTCCATACTTTGGGAGTTTGGGGTTGTATATTTTTTGTCCAAGATCTTAAGAGTACTTGAAGACTTCTTAGTCTCATGGGTCTCACATTATCAAAAGTAGAGATCTAAATTATCTTACCATTTAGGTCGGTTAAAGCACATGCGGTATAAAACACATAATAAATAATTATTCTCCATTTTCATTTGAGTGTATGTAACAACCCGAAATATTTCCAAAACATGAAAAACATAAAAAAAACAACAGCGAAAGCTATTTAAATTCATTAAGTCATTTATTTCAAAGAAATCAAATCAAACATTTAATTTAGACCGGTCATTTCAAAACAAAAATCCTTAGAATCAATTGAAACAAAACAAATGATTGAAAAGTCAACATCATCCCAAAACAAGTCCAAAACAACTAAGCATTCCCACAAGGTTTTGAAATAAACGTTATTTGTTTTGACCCAACAATAAAGACAAAAACAAACATCGCCAGGCGTGTAAAATCAATCAACCACTTCCCGCCACGAATCCATCACTTGCCAGCTTTCTTCTTTCCTTTACCTAAAAAAAAATAATGTAGCATCATGAGGCTACGCCCAGTGAATAGAAAATTGTTAAAGAAAGAATTATGCCATAGAGAGGTTTTCCTAAGACTTTAAGTCCATATACGTCCTCACCGACATCCGATAAATCACTCACTCCAAAGAGTCTTAAAGCTTACCTCTAACACCTATAAGTCACCTCTAATCGATTTAGTTTTAAACATAATTTTTCTACAATTTAAAACTAATCGAAAACCTTTCTCGTTAATACCTTTAATCTCCTCTTTATTCAAAAACAAAGAGAGACTACGCCCATAAGGAATTTAAACATAATTTTTCTACAATTTAAATCCTTTGGGAATGTTCTTTTCCATTGTACGGATGGAATGAACCTGCCCCGTTAGGTGTTATTTAAGTTGTGCACACTAAATAATCCCCCCTAACAGCTATTCTTCATTAGACAAGGCCTTGCCTAATGTGAACCTACAACCATATTACCCAAGGTATTTTAAGGTAATATGATTTCCCACAAATCAACCATAACACTTTACAAGCCAAAAAGATCCAACTAACTCTTTGGATCAAACTCCGTCACTCCCAAAACTTTTACAAATCTAGAGGTGAGACAAGCCTACGCCTATGCTATTTCACCCCTTAAGCAAAACTTAGGATCTACTAAATAATTCTAAGGAGAAATCGGCGGCATAACGGCTATATTTTCTTAACTCCCAAAAGAAAACATAACCTACTCGTCAAATAAAGTATCACAATTCCAGAATAATACATACAGCAACAGTATCTAACTAACCGCCTAAGCCTAAACTTTCCTAATTGGCACTATCATGAATCGGCATCTAAGTTAAACAACGAATTTAATAATTTAACCAGGAGATACTCTTAATACTCAAGTAAACATCCAAAGTAAGAAAGGAATCAATTCACAATCGCCAATCATCTCAATCGATATCAATATCTTTCATCTTATGCTCAATTTAAAAGAATCATAATTCTCACTATGCAATACCAATTTCTTGATTTAACTCACATAACCTCAAATGTTCTTTTAACATCCAAATTTAATACCAATTTCAAGAGGTTAAAACTTTTAAAGAAAAAGGAAAAGCAATCATGGAACACTTCTAACTTTAACAAAATTCTACTCACCTTGTACACAGTAAGAATTTTTCAAAATTCTTTATTCCTTCCACCACACAACTACGACCTGAAAAATAAGTTACAATCTAAAATAAATTAAACCTACATTTATGCTAAGATAAACATAAAACTAAACGTAGGACGGAGGGATTACAGGGTAGGACGATGGTAGGACAATTAGGTCAGCCTTAGGACGGAGGGTGACTGGTTTGACTTCGGGTTAGGATGGTTATGATAGAGGGATTCGGGTTAGGACGGTTATGACAGAGGGATTCGGGTTAGGACGAACGTAGGACAGACGTAGGACAGCGTAGGACGGACGTAGGACAGCGGCGTAGGACAGACATCGGACGGACGTAGGACAGCGGCGTAGGACAGACATTGGACAGCGTAGGACGAACGTAGGACAGACATTGGACAGCGTAGGACGGTCGTAGGACAAAGGAAGAATTTAGGGGTTCTGATTCAATCGTTATCAATCAATTCTACATTAGGTTTCAAAAATTAGAATCATTACCTCAATTCAGACCGGAAGAGACTCTTCTACAAATCCACCAAGAGAAACCCTAAGCAACCAAATCACCTATAACCCAAGGAATAACAAATCGATTAATCGGAATCGATTGATCTCAAAAACGATGATCAAGGAAGGAGATGAAGGAGGAGAAGAATACCTACCTTTTCTTCTCTGTTTAGGTTTTCACGTGAAACTGAGAGATGAGCAGTGAGATGTCTGTCCCCTTTTCTTTTCCTCCCTTTTTTTTTTAACGCCTCCCCTCTTTTTTTAATAAAAAAAAAAATTCATTTATTAATTAATTAAATAACTCCCTAAATTTAAGTCCTAAAGTCAATTAAAAATAACTCTTAATAATAAGAATTAAATTTAACACTTTATCCTTAAATCGTTTATGGAATTAAATAGAGAAAATATTTTTTTATCAAAAACTTACCGAAAACCCGAGGCGTTACAGTGTATAACTCAATTTATATTGTACAGATGATAGTTTAGATATACTCAATATCTAACTTGAGTCCACAACTCTACTTTATCAACTTATAACTGCATGACTTCCATCCGGCTCATAGAAAGTTAGGTGAATAGTGGGATCTATTCACTATCGATTATAAATATAACCTCATCTTGATTATTTATCAATGTGATATTTACATTAAGAATATGCTCTCATAGTGTTGTTATAAATTAAAAACAATATCTGATATGAAATCCTAGAAAATTGAAATAAGAACCCTTTGAATGCATAAAGAACCCCTAGATACAAATCTCAAAACTTTAAAGACAATAAAGTAACACTCTTGGAAAACAAGAAGAGAAAGATTATTCCAATGACCTACTATCATGAAATAAAAGAACTTGTCCTTATTTCAAAATCGAAACAATCCACGAACACATTAGATCAATTTATGTATGAATGTTTCTAGAATATGCAACCTAGAACAAGGCTACAAATGCAAGGTAAATTCAACCAAGCAATAAAGCAAACAAAGCCATTTTATAACATATGAATTCATAGTTGTAAGCCTTACAAATGAAGCCTTAAATAGCCAAAGAAATCCTTAAAATAACATAGGAAGTTCGGATTAAAACAAGGATAAATCTGCCAAATACTTTCCTTAAGTGCATTTGCTACATTTTAGGAAAGTTTTACCCTAGGAGATATTATATCATTCCTTAACTATTCTAAGCATTAAAATTGATAAAATAAGGCCTAAAAATATTATAAATACATTGTAAATTCATGGGAACCATATATGGCAACTTTGGGAACAAATATGGAAAATGGTCCCATTTTAGGAAAGTTTGCAAAAGTGAAGCAACTTTCCTGATTAGCTCTTCTCTTCATTTCTAATTTAACAAGTCTTTAAACTCTTCTTCCAAATGTATTTTCCATTGGTTAAAGCATATTAAGTCCTCTTCTTTAGCCTCCATGCTTAGATCTTCAAATTTTGTCCTTACTTTACTCATGTAGGCTTGACTATGCTTGTTGAAGATTCATTGTAGCTTTTTGGCTCTTGATCTAGTGATTGGTCCTTGAGCTATTTTTGAGGCTCCATGATTCATACCATCCCCACCTTCTTGAAAAGGATTTGTTCTCGAATCTAAAACATCACCTACATCCCAAGAACTTAAGTTAGTAGCGTAAACAAAAACACTTAAAGCATACTTACCTTTGGCATTGGCAAAATAGCAACCAATCTTCATTATTTCTTCTTCCAAATGTTAGAAATAGTTATCTCCTCCAGGGTCAAATATTGTTGGTTTCTTCCCTTTAAATCCAAAACATAAACTAACTCATGAAAGACCACAACACTCACAATATGGTTAATGGTTAGTGACAACAAGACAAAGAGAATATGTGGACCATATTCAATCTCAAAAAAATTTCTCATACTCACAAGATGATCACATGGTGAAGATAACAAATCAGTCAAAGCATATGAACCATAATAAAACTCAAATAGCTCCAATGTGTTTGGGCAATCCAGAAAAGTTACAAAATCCATACTATCCATACACTCTTCAAATGTTTTATCAACAACAATTCTTATGGCACAAAACATGTGTTTATCATTAGAATTCAATTGAAGTTGTAAAAGTTCAGATTTGAGACACACAAACAAGAACTATACAAATCATCACAAGTAAATGGATAGGCTAGCTTAACATGTTTTGCAAGTGATAAGCTATTAAACAAGTAAAATCATCTAAAAGAACTTTCATAGCAAAGAATGCACGTGTATCATCAAAATATAATTGGTTTGGATCATATATAATCTTAAAAAAAGATTTAGAAAACAAGAAATAATCATTTAAACAAACCAATGCAATCAGATTAAAAGTAAGCAACTTCCTTTTTTGGCTTTGGATCCCATTTGCAACATCTTTTTCTAAGAAATATGTTGGTGCCTTTCAACCCCTTGTAATGTATCTACCTTATGCTCCATTCCTCAGTTTTGTACTTCAATTAAAAATGGATCCTTTTAATTATGCAAAAGATTACCTAAAACAAAGCAAAGGTTAAGTTCATAAGTTATAAAGCAAGGCTCTTTGCAAAAAAGTACAAAGTGGGTTTTGTTTGAAAACATAGTTTACCTAGCCTCACTTGCTACAAAACTCACATTGTTCTCACCATTAATCTCATTCTTTTTAGACTCACCACTCTCTTTCTTTTCAATTTCTCTTTCATTCTTTTCAAACACTCTTTCTTTTAAACCAATCTCTCTTTCTTTCTTTCGACTCACTCATTTCTTTTTTATCACTCTTTTCTATCTCTCTTGACTCACTCATTTCACTCTTTTCTTTTTTAGCACTCATCTTTCTTTCTTTTGGCCTCACTCTCTTGGTCACAATTTTCATTCTTTTCAAATATAGAACACTTTTGTAACTCATAAATTTCCTCCACACAAACATTAGCACAAACTTTTGGAATCAAGTTAATAAGTGGTTTTGGCTTATTTACTTCATTTGGCACTTTTATGCCCTCTTTATAAGCACACACTGACTTAAGAACTCCATCTCTTATCTCTTACATGCTAGCTTTGTAAACTTTCTTCGTTTTTAAATATTCTATTCTAATCATTTTAAGCCCCTCTAAAAGGGTCAATCAAGCCAAAGGCAGCACCATTCACAAACTTTAATGCACTATTCCCATCATTTTCATAAGAAGAAATAAGGTTGGCATGTTGATCAGTAGCATACCTTTTTGCAGCCCCTCTTTGGAGTCTTCTTTCCACTTCATTGACAATGTGCACCAACTCTCCTAACTCCTCATATTGTGTTTACTCCACTTGGTAACCAATATCTCTATTCAATCCATTCAAGAACCTTACCATAGTAGACTCCTCATCTTCCTTAACATTATCCCTATCCTTGAGAAACTATATCTCTTTATAGTATTCATCCACACTTTTGCAACCTTGTATTAGCTTATCCAAGTTTAGCACAAGATTTTTTTGATGTTCTCTTGAAAAAAATCTCTCTCTCATATGGCACTTAAGATCATACCGAGTTTCTTTTGGTGGTTGCCTCTCTCTCCTTAGCTTCACTTTTGATTGAGACCACCAAACATAAGCATTATTAGTGAAATTGGAAATAGCAAGCATCACCTTTCTTTCCTCAATATAATTGTTGTTTGGTTTGTATCTCCCTGTGACGACCCGACTCCTTTTAAATCATTAAAAAATCAAATTGCAGTGGATGACTTAATATTTAATAAAAATTTGACGTGGATATGTTTAAAACTTGGACTATCCACAACCTGTTTACACTTTTCACAATTAGAGAATTTAAACGACAAAAAATACAATTCATGTGTAAAGATTAAAGGAGTTCAAGGTGATAAAAGTTAAAACAAAAAATCTTATGAGGTTATATACAAATATACAATTTAAAGAATAAAACATGAAATAAATGTGTCCATGGACTTTAAAAATATATCTAGTCCCTCTCGGCATCATCATCATCTAGATCAGACTGCACCAGCTCCTCTCCCATGACCCCAAACATTACTTGAAAATGTTTGTAATATCATGAGCTAAAAGCAAACCCAGTGAAAATAAACAGAATAAAAAGTAACATTAGACTCCAAACCCGCATCCGGATTTGTGTCCAAGTATAACTCACATATCCTTACCTTTCAACCACCAAAAAGGGTTTTGTATCAAGTCTTTCACTTTTACTTACCAATTCTCCCATATAATTGAGGAACTAACTTCCAAGCATTAGGGGGGGATGTGTTTCATAACACACATAATATTGTATTTCATTCTCTTTAATACCTTATACTATACATAAGGTGTAAATTCAAGTGTTAATCTCCGATTTCAAGATCTTTCAATTAAAATGAGAATCTAGCTCTCTTATATATACATATATTAATAATAATTATACAAGGTTCAATACACCCTTGTATTCTCGTATTATAAAATTTAATCTCATTCCTCTTCCTTATAGCACTCAGCACTCAGCTATCATCATATTTCATTCTTTTCTCTATGGAACTGTATAATATACATAATGTTTCATTTATTTTCTTTAATAATTAATGCTAAGCTCACTCGGTCTTAACATATTTAAACATTCATTAACTCACTAAACAAGTGTAAAGGGCACACAACCTTTACATTAATATAACCATCACATGCGAATAATGTCAGGTAATGAAAGCTCCCGTAGGACTAAGCATTCACCTCATTATCTCACTTTCCAAAATAAAATATACAAAGTCCTTTAAATAATATTTTTCCATCTCTAGTGAATAACGACAGGTAATGAAACTCCCGTAGGCTAAGTTCATTCACCTCATTAAACTCACTTTCTAAAATAAAATATACGAATTCTTTTCAATAATATCTTTCCACCTCTAGTAAATAATGTCAGGTAATGAATGCTCCCGTTGGCTAAGCTCATTCACCTCATTATCTCACCCACCGAATACAAGCTTCAATGCACACCTGTATCCTCGTATATGTATCATCGTAGTTATGGATAATACTAGATCATGTGAATTCGCATAGTTCCATAATTATCTCATTATCCATCTCCTCCGATCATGCAAAGTCCCGCAGTCCTTTAGCATTCCTTATGTACATATACGTAAACATAAAACGAATAATACTAGACAATGCAAGCTCACTCAGTCTATGCATTGCCTCATTATTCCTCCCAATTTCGATTATGCAATATGATATGATATGAATATGCTTTCAAGTGCAAGTAAATAAATATAAACATTCAAAGTAATCGAAAGAACATAAAGGTAAATGGATCACCAAATACTCTTATACATAAAATAAGAAATTAGGAACTTCTAATAAGAAAACAATAAATAGATCAAGCCAAACGGTCTTTAGTTAAACTTGAATTACTAACTTAATCATAAAGTCTTCAATTCAATTGATTCTATTGCTTTCAATAAACGTTCGAAGTTCCTTATCCAAATTCCTTATTCACCCTATTATACTTGGAACTTTCAACTTCTGATAAATATCAGTAAACGCCAAAGCGAATCTAAACTTAGAAGTTCCAAGAGTTATTCGTTTCCTTCGAAACACCTATGAGTTCTCTTAACTCAAATTAGAACTAACTCCAAGCCTAAGCATGTTAGCTTACTTTCTTTTATCCTTTCGATTTATACCTTAATCTCAACTTCTGATTTTACAAATCGTTCAACTTATTCGGTTTCTAAAGCTACTTTAAATTCTATTTATTCTCACCTCGAATGCTTCCGTGACAACAAAGTTCCCACGAACCAACAAACGGGCAATCGCACCTACAATTCATCAATCGAACAACAAATTACAACTCATATATAATATGAGAACAAGTGTCATTTTTGGGTGAATAGTGATTTCGGATGAATAGTGTTTTCAGATGAATAGTGTTTTCGAGTGAATAGTGTTTTTCAAAAATTCGGGCTAAAATCGTCAAATTCCTTGATGGAAATTCATGATTTCAACTTCAAAACTAATTTATAATAAAAAAACGAACAAAACCATGTAAAAAGTTTTGAAAATTTACTTTTTGGGGCTTCCCTTAGAGAACGAGAAACGTCAAAAGGTTAGGTGGATAGATAGCCCACGTCCCGAGCAATCCAACACAACTGACATCATCGAAAACGGTTGAAAAACGAAGAAAACCCAAACCTCTCCAATGGAGGATGGTCTCCACGACAAGGATAAGAAGAAAGGAAGATGATGGGTCAACTTGGCTATTTAAAGAAGATAAATAATGTTTTTAGATATTTTAAGAAATTAGAAATTACGGTTACGTCCCTTTAATGATTTTTGACTAATAAAACGAAACCCGAAGTTCTTAAACTAGCCAAATGGTGATTAATAATTATTAATTGGCCCATTAATAATTATTAATACGACCAAAACTAATTTAAGCTAATAAAACGATTAAAAGAATTTACGAACGAAATAAACTCGTAAATTCTAAGTTATAAATTCTAACTTAAATCTAAAATTTAAATTAATAAATTCTAAAATTAAATTAAGTGCTTTACATCTAATAATAATGATTAAATTAAATAATAAATAAATAAATAAAATTTCGTGTAAAATAACGGGACGTTATCCTCCCATTACAAGTATTCCTTTTGATATGAACTCCCATAGAAATTATATAACTTGAGCATATGTCGTCCTAAGCTTCCATGGTCCATTCTTTCATAATAAACATATCTATATTCACTCCTAGGATGTTCTACCTCTCAACATCTACTCCTCCTCCTTTCATCTATCCTCTCATTATACATTGTTGCAAGTAAACAAGTTAGCAACAAAAAAAATAGGACCTCTCCCTAAGTATTTACACTCAATGATGTTAGTTCACTCGTGTTTGCACTCAAAACAGATTTTAGAGGCCTAAATGTAACCTTGAACTATAGCACACTTTAGAAACTATCAAACTACTAAAATACTAATGATATTTGTGAAAAGTAATAGTAAAGAACAAGAACAAACAATTTTGGTTGGCTAAAGAAAAATAGGACAGATTTTTCAACTATGGTGTATTTTAGTAACTAGGAAAGAATAAGCAAGAAAGAACATTCCTAAAAATAAAATTTTGAGATTAGACTTCCCTAAAGCAATTTTGATTAAAATAAAAAATAAGACTTTCCTTAAGCAAAAGATGCATATATTTGAATATGGGAAGATTTAGAACTTTCCAAAAACAGTGGGCTATTTATGGTAACTTCTAACTTTTCAAGAAATAAACAATTCTAGAATAATTAGTATGCAATTTTCAAATTCAAGATACAATATTGATGAACACATGATGATTTTTTCATGAACACAATGATCCACAAACACTTTATTTTTCGGATCAATCAAATCAAAGCAAAACAATCATTTTTTTTTACACAATCAAACAGTCTAGAAAGATCTTCTTTTTTCTCAACCTTCCAATATTTTTTTGACAAAACTTTCTGAATACAATATAAAAAAGACAAAAAGATACAAACTTTTGTAGTTGGTGATTTTATATAAATTAAATTTAAACTACAAGAACAAAGCAAAATAGAACAACTAAAATTTCTGGGAAATCTGGAACTCTTTTTTTTTGGTGTTTTTTGGGTTTATGATGAACTAAGAACAATAACAAGAAAAATTCAAAAAAAGGAAAGGAAGTTGGATAGAAATATTAGCCTACGATCTGATACCAAATGATATGAAACCATAAAAAATTGAAATAAGAACCCTTTGAATGCACAAAGAACTCCTAGTTACAAATCCTAAAACCCCAAAGACAATAAAGTAAACTCTTGGAAAACAAGAATAGAAATATTAATCCAATGATCTGCTATCTTGAAATAAGAGAACTTCGTTCTTATTTTAAGATCGAAACAATCCACAAAAAGACTAGATCAAGTTATGCTTGAATGTTTCTAAAACATGCAACCTAGAACAAGGCTATAAATGCAAGGTAAATTCAACCAAACAATAAAACAAACAAAACCATTTTATAACATATGAATTCCTAGTTGTAAACCTTACAAATTAGGTCTTAAATAGCCAAAGAAACTCTAAAAATATTATATGAAATTCGGATAAAAGTAAGGACAATATCCGTCAAATACTTTCCTTAAGTGCATTCCGGTGCATTTTAGTAAGTTTTACCCTAGGAGATAGTATATCATTCCTTAACTATTCTTGTGACGACCCGACTCTTTTAAAATCATTTAAAACTAAAACACAGCGGGAGTCTTAGTATTAAAAAAAACGGCGTGGGTATGTTTGAAACTTAGACTATCCAAACCTGTATACATTTTTCTCATCAGGAAATTTAAAAAAGGCAAGGAAATGCAATTCCTTTTCCAGAGTTTAAAGAAGTTTATAATCATAAAAGTTAAGACGAAAAGCTCTTATGAGCTTATATACAAATTTACATCTCAAAAGACACAAAATAAAACAAAATGAGTCCATGGACTTAAAAGTATATCTAGTCCATCTCGTATCATCATCAACTCGATCAGGCCGCACCAACTCCTCTCCCACAACCTCAAGCATAAGCATTACCTGAAAATGTTTGTAATATCATGAGCTAAAAGCAAGCCCAGTGAAAATAAACAGAATAAAAAGTAACAATAGACTCCAAACCCGCATTTTGATTTGTGTCCAAGTAAAACTTACATATTCTTTACTAAAACTCCCAAAAATTTGGAAGAATGTTTTCATATCACATATCACTTTCTGGTTCATACTTTTGATGCTTCAAACTATATATAAGGTTTACCTTTCCTTTATGTTTAATAAAATAATGTTAATCTCACTCGGACTTAACATATTCAACAATCATAATTTGCGTTAAAAGATGATCTTGTTAGCATACGCAGTTTAATCATTATTCGTTAACTCGCTAAACAAGTGTAAAGGGCACACAACCTTTACATCAACATAACCATCACATGCGAATAATGTCAGATAATGAAAGCTCCCGTAGGACTAAACATTCACCTCATTATCTCACTTTCAAAAATAAAATATACAAATTCCATTCAATAATATATTCCCACCTTTAGTGAATAATGACAGGTAATGAAAGCTCCCGTGGGACTAAGCATTCACCTCATTATCTCGCTTTCCAAAATAAAATATACAAATTCCTTTCAATAATATATTCCCACCTCTAGTGAATAATAACAGGTAATGAAAGCTCCCATAGGACTAAGCATTCACCTCATTATCACGCTTTCCAAGATAAAATATACAATTTCCTTTCAATTTCGATGATACAATATGATATGATATGAATATGCTTTCAAGTGTAAGTAAAATAAATATAAACATTCAAAGTAATCGAAAGACATAAAGATAAATAGATCACGTAACACTCTTATACATAAAATAAGAAATTATGAACTTTTGACAAGAAAACAATAATTAAATCAAGCCAAACTGCCTTCAGTTAAATTTGAATTACTAACTTTACATAAAATCTCCAATTCAAATGATTCTATTGCTTCCAATAATTATTCGAAGTTCCATAATCAAGTTTCTTATTCATTCCATTATACTTGAAACCTTCAACTTCCGATAATCATTCTTAAACTCTGGAATAAATCTAAACTTAGAACTTCCAAGAGTTAAATGTTTCCCTCGAGAAATCCATGAGTTCTCTCACTCAATTAGAACTAACTCCAAGCTTAAGCATGTTAGCTCACTTTATTTTATCCTTTCAATTCAAACCTTAATCTCAACTTTCGATCCTACAAATCATTCAACTTATTCGGTTTCTAAAGCTACTTTAAATTTTATTTATTCTCACCTCGAATGCTCCCGTGACAACCAAGTTCCCATGAACCAACAAACGAGCAGTTGCACCTACAATTCATCAATCGATCAACGAATTACAATTCATATCTAATAAGAGAAAAAGTGTGATTTTCGGGTGAATAGTGATTTCGGATGAATAGTGTTTTTGGGTGAATAGTGTTTTTCGAAAATTCGAGCTCAAAACCGTCAAACTCCTTGATAGAAATTCATGATTTCAACTTCAAAACTCATTTATAAACAAAAACAAAGAAATCCATGTAAAAAGTTTTGAAAACTTACTTTTTAGGACTTCCCTTTGAGAACGAGCAATCCAACGCAACCGAAAACGGATCATCAAAGAAAAGCCAAGAATTCTCCCAATGACCTTGAGACCCACGACCATGAGAGGAGAAAGATGAAGGTTTGTGGTCAATTTTGGTCAACTTGATATTTTAAAGAAGGGTGAATAGTGCTTTTAGATATTTTTAAGAAATAAAAAATTACGGTTATGTCCCTTTAATGATTTTAGCTTATAAAATAAAACCCGAAGTTCTTAAACTAGCCCAATGGTGATTAATAATTATTAATTGGCCCGTTAATAATTATTAATACGACCAAAACTAATTTAAGCTAACAAAATGATTAAAAAGGTTTTCGAACGAAATAACTACTAAATTATAAATTACTAAAATAAAAATTAAACTAAATACTTTAATTGAAATAAATAAATAAATAAATAAAATATTAAATAATTAAATAAAAAATTCACTTCAAAAGTAACGGGATGTTACAATTCTTAGCATTAAAACTAATAAAATAAGGCTTAAAAATAGTCTAAATATATTTTAAATTCGTGGGAACCATGTATGGCAACTTTGGGAACAAATATGAAAAAGGGTCCCATTTTAGGAAAGTTTGCAAAATTAGCTTTTCTCTTCATTTTTGATTTCATAAGTCTTTAATACTCTTATTCCAAATGCATTTTCCATTTATTAAAGTGTATCAAGTCCTCTTCCTTAGCCTCCATGCTCGGATCTTCAAAGCTTGTTCATACTTTACTCATGCTGGCTTGACAATGCTTGTTTAAGACTTGTTGTAGCTTCTTGACTCTTGATCTTGTGATTGGTCCTTGACCGATTTGTGAGGCACTGTGATTCATATCAATATTGCTTAAAATATCTTATTTCTATTCGACATTAAGTCATAGAAGTGATTGCCTATGTGAGAAGGTTAATCTTCTGTGTGACATACTTTTAATTTAATGTACTAAACATTTTGTGTGTATGCAATTTAAAAATACAAACTTTATTTCATAACAAAAAATTAGTAATAAAATTATGATGTCAAGTGAAATTAAAATCTACGCAAGCCACGAGATTTAACTTGGCCATTAAAAACATCTCTATGTATGGGCTTTGTAAAGGGATCTCTTGAAGATATATATTGCACATTCACTTCTTTTTGTGCAACCGTATCTCTCACAAAATTGTATTTAGTATCAATGTGTTTTGTCTTAGAGTGATATTTGGGATCCTTTGTAAATGCAATAACAACTTGACTATCACAATTTACTAACACAGAGTTAGACATATTTTTATTGAATCTTAAGTGACTTAAGAATCTCTTAAGCCACATTGCTTTTTGTCTTCTTGTTGAAAGAGCCACAAATTTAGCTTCCATTGTGGATAAGGCTATACATGTGTAAAGACCGACTTTTTCGAGTTATAAATCCAAACAAATTACACAGCGGAAGGCTCAAAATAAATTCCTTTTATTAAAATATCAATCATAAACTCTATTCAAATAACAATTGAAATCAATAACGAAAACAACAATTTTGGAATTGTATTATTTAAAAGAAATCTCAAAAGAAAATGAAAGTAATCCAAACGAATATAAATCGAGATAAAAATCCATGAAAAATCCCATAACACCAGTTAAGAATAAAATAAAATAAAAATGAACTCAAAACAAAAGCTTGACAATAATTGACGATATGATTGTGCTAGTCAAGCAATATGAACCCCACATCTCCGCTGTCTCATCAATCGCTACCTCTCGTCCCAATGTTACCTGAAAAAAATCACAGCATTGCGAGGCTAAAGTGAATGAGAAAATAGTCTAATTAACAGGTAAAGTTTTAAATAATCTCTAAACGAATCAAACCGAGTCCCAAGATCTCAACACTCTCCAATGACTATAAAACACACTTTTCAATTAAAAACCTCAAGTCTCATCTTATACATGAATATGCAACTCTAACTGGTTCTATAAATTAATAATTCCATACATGGATAGGAAACTCTACCTGGTTCCATAATCAATAAATTCTCATAAGCTCAACCTTATATGCTCACTCATTCCAGGATAACTAAATTTAAAACCAACATTTCTAACACAACAAGTTAGCATGCAACACTAGAAATGCGGTCATTCGGGACTCCTCACACTTTCTAGCATCTGGTTATAGGCACACATATAACTGAACCTCTAATTTATCATTCATACGAGGAATGATGATTAGCACCTGGTAATGGACTCATCCATAACTGAAATATCCACATAGTGTTAAGCTCGTAGCCTTAACACTAGTACCTAGGTTATAAGTCCGTTCAAATAAAACCAAACCTTACAACCTGACATGTGATCAATCATAAGCATACTCATCATCAAAATTCATATTAATATCAGTATTATATCATATATAAGGTTAAAATGCAGCAGCCCAAGTTTCACATCAATCAGATCACTAAAAACTGACTTTCTGCGTAATCGGGTAAAAAATGCCAAAAACTGAAAATTATCGAATTTCCATTCTAATTTTATTTCCAATGATTAAATATGAATCTAAAATCCCAAATATTTCAGAATTAAAAATCTCAAAATAAAAATCGAATCGAAACTCAAAAAATAGTACTTATGCCAGAAAATTGCCTAAACTGATCCTAACCGAAAATAATTCTTTCCTTAAGGTAAAACGTATGATCTAAATGTCCAATTCCAATGAAACCTTTCAGAATTACATAATAAAATATTTAGATTAAATTCATCTATGGTTTGAGGTTTAGATTTCTCTAAAACCCCATCGTTAACTAAACCGTTAACTCACCTCAATAACGCGTTTTCCAAGCTCTTTTCTCACCAAGGTTCAGACCTGAAACAACATCCTAAAATTATTAAAATTCATCATATATCAGTATCAAATAATACCAAAAGGGTTTAGGTTCAACAGCTCAGATAAAGGAAACCAAATGACGAGCGAATTCACTGTTAATGGGAGCACCGAAGCCAAGGGAAAGCATTTGAACAAGAGGAATGAAAGAAGAGCTTATTCGTATTCAATGCTAGCCGACCCAGCCTCCCAGATCCGCATCAGCGAGTGGTGTGACGACGACCAACTTGATTTAAAATAACGATTTGAATGTAATGACTCGGGAAAAGAGAGAACAAGCAGAACTTCTTTCTCTTTTA
This sequence comes from Gynostemma pentaphyllum, assembly GCA_028015215.1. NCBI lineage: Eukaryota > Viridiplantae > Streptophyta > Magnoliopsida > Cucurbitales > Cucurbitaceae > Gynostemma > Gynostemma pentaphyllum. The sequence continues at coordinate 42,068,495 of CM051354.1, read as the reverse complement.
TATGAGACCCAATTTTTAACGTTCGGGGTGATCCATTTTGATGGGTAAAAGTTTCAGTATAGGGAGAATCAAAATCGATTGGGAAAAAGTCGAAGGTTTTGGGATTGAACGGTGAAACAAGAATCAGTTTCTTGATGAGTTTTTTGAAAATCAAGAACTCATCAAGAACTCTTAATTTCCAGAAATTTAAAGAATGAAAAATTGAAGGAAAACTTATCCAAAACGTCTAGATCGCTAGCCAAACGATTTCCAATCTACTTATAATTGCATGAACGTTCTAAATCGTCATCTAACACGTAAAATTGATGGAAAAATTCAATCAATTCTCCATCAAGGGGTAGCTGCAATGGAGGATAAGAATATGTCCAAAATCTTGAAAAAAAATAAGGAGGAAAGGTTCTCAGGTTAAAATCCCGTAACTTCATAATTACAAAATTGCCACTGACTTAAAACGCTCATAACTTACTCTACATAACTCAGAACGAGGAGTCGTCAGTTGAGTTGGAATCACCGTAACGAGACGATCAGCATCATATGAAAAATATTAAGTAAAACTTGAAGTTGTAATTTTGAGTTTTGGGAAGTTACCGAAAGAACAAGTAGTTAAAGTTCCAATCAATCATTCATCCTTATTAATATTATTTGAGAAAGTAATATTATTAAAAAAAATTCCTACTTGGTAACGGGTCGTTACAACATGTTTGTTACTTACAATTTCACGATATGACTCCACTATTTAGAAAAAATGTATTTCTGGAGGTGGACTTCTTTTCGTCCAGGTCTCCTCCCTAATCAGCATCTGTGTAGCCTTCTAATTTCAAATCTTTTACTTGACAGCACAATAAAAAAAAATACATAGTTGTCTTAAGGTATCAGAGTATTCCTTTTACAGCTTTCCAATGAGGTTGTCCTGGGTTTGATTGGTATCTGCTTACCATACCCACGAAAAAGCATATATATGGTCTTTTACACATGATGACCTACATGAGGCTTCCAATAGCACTTGAATAAGGAACTTTTCTCATTTTCTCTAGTTCCTCTGAAGTCTTTAGACATAAGCTTTGACTTAAGCTTGCTCTTCGGTAACATAACCAATAGGTTGTTGCATGTATATTTCTTCTTCCAATTTACCATTTAGAAATATTGTTTTAACATTCATTTGATCTAATTCCAAATCTAAACAAGCAACTATTGCTAGAATGAGACGAATAGAGATAAATCACACCACATGAGATTTTAACGCAGCGGAAGTTATTCTAATTAATCTAAATTAATTACAATGGATGAGACGGACCTACTTAAATATTATGCGAAATTATGGAAAAACATATAGATTCATGCTTTATTTCGAAAACTAAAACTTTTTACTACATTGAGTAAATTGTGGAGAATTGGTTGGAATGTTCCTTTATCACCAGATCTTCTACACTATCCACGAACGTTACCAAAACCCAATTATAGGATCGAACTAGAAGAAATTTTGTTTAGGAAGAAAAAGAAATTCTTCCCTTAAGACTATAGGAAAATCAGTCAAGACTCAAGAGGGGAAAGAAGAAAAAGAAGAGTTTTCAATTTCAAGAATTGAATTTGAGTGAAGAATGAATAGCCAAGGCCTTGAATTTATAAGTAAAGTAGTCTCCTAATTAAATTAGAAAAACTACAAAGATAAATACAAGATAAATGCAAAGAATAAAATCAAATCTTATTCCTTATTTATCTTCATTTCGCCGATTTAATGTATTTAAAATCAATAAGAAAAAACTTATTTTTCTTGGATAAGCATTCTTTTATTTATTTATTTTAGACAAAATAATTCAACAATTATTTCCTAAAATACTATATGTGTCGATTTTTGGTATCTATTATTTAAATAAATCTTTATTTATTTAATTAATAATTTGAACCAAATATCTATTGAATTCATTAATTCAATTATAAATTATTCCTTATTAATAAATTTTATTTATTTATTAATTCATGATATTTATTATTTAAATAAATCAATTATTTAATAAAATATAATTTTCCGATTTTTGTAATTTATTATTAATAATTATTTATTAATTTCTATTTAAACAATCGAAATTATTTAAATTAATAATAATTATCATTTTAAATCATCATTATCATTTTAAATCAATAATGAATATTTAATTAGTAATTTCCATTTATGTAATCAATTTGCATGATTATTTAGTAATAATGTTCTATTATTAATTACCATGCAAATAAACTCATTATTTAAATAATTAATAATAACGATATTAATTTCCATTTAAATAATTAATATTGTCAGTTATTTAAGTAAACTAGTTTACTTCAATTATCCATTTCTTCAATAGTCAAACAAATGACTTGTTTTGCTACAACGTTATTATGGCTAGTCTAGGAACCCGATGGACCTATTGATCGTGGGCTTAATAATTGATTAACTCATAACCAATTAATTACTATTATTTAACTATGAATAATTTTACTATAAATTCATAGCTGAACTCCCCTCACTATAGATGAGTTATGTCCATTTAGTTCATCTTAATAAGTCTGTGATATATCCTTCACATGGAAAATTCATAATTACAGATGGGTTAAATTTACCGTTTTACCCATGTAATTACCGTTTTATCTTTGTGTTCTTGTTGATTCTCCAATGAGCATTATTTGTAGTCAAACTAGAGATAAAACACTTCTGTGATCAATAGAAGTCGTGGCGCCACTCGTTGATGTCTTGAATCAGTACATCAAGGGAGTTTTCTAAAGTTCCTAAAATGATTAGATATCGCACTAATACCATCATTTTTTTTAAGGTTATGAATTTCATCTTATATAAATGTGTTCTCAGCTATTATTTTGTTAAGTTCCCAAAACTGGAGTGTATTAAGCATTCATGCAAATCGCTCTCAGCCATGTGAATCAAAGAACATAACTCCGTGAATAAGTGTTCACATTTCACTTAGGATTAAGATTTATCACTGTTTGATAAACTTAAGTTTGATATTTGATCATTTCTCGTAAACGATACAAGTGAGACATTGATCAAATATCTCGGTCCAGTCTTATACAATCATCATTGTATATAATACTTCCATTTTCATCTCACCTACATGAATGATCCAGATAAGATCATTTGTAAGCTATACAAAATAGACAGTTATCAATAGTGTTAGCAGGATAAGGTTCTCAAATGTTATGCATTTACTGTGTATGCTTTAAGTTACTCATCTCAACTTGAATCCTTTCGTATGCTCACATACATAGGCGTGATTTTATTAAAGTAACTTTGGGGTTTTACTATTTGAATGTTTGATATATATATATATATATATATATATATATATATATATATATATATATATATTTACATATATGTCTTATATCGTCAATGAATCGATATAGACAAAAAGAATCAAATATATTAAAAAAATTATATTTATTTAATAATTACAAGTTCTAGGACACCATTCCTAACAGATAAAATGTCTCTTCATTGTCAATTTCGTCCTGTTGTGTGTAACCTTTGGCTACAAGTCTGGCATTATATCTTTCGATAGAGCCATCAGCTTTACGCTTTATTTTAATAATCCACTTGTTACCAATTGCTTTGCGTCCTTTAGGAATATCAACTAGTTCCCAAATACTATTTGACTTCAATGACTCCATTCTTCTTCCATCGTATTTATTCATTTATCCTTATTAAAACTTTGAAGAGCCTCTTGAACATTATTCGACTCTTCATCATCTTTAGGCGTAGCATGAATATTTCATCATCGTAATGACGTTTTGGAATTCTATCATGATTACTATGCCTTATTTGAGGTTTTAACGATTCTTGTCTATGTGTCAATTATTTTATTGAATGATGAATTATTCATGGTTCTTCTAAATCACACAGAGTGTTCAAATTTCTTCACTTGGATGAGATCATCGTTGATAAATAATCAGGAGTGTCTCTCAATTCGTCTGATGGAATCAAATTATTTAGAATATTTAATTCATAAAGAGATGCTTCTTGAGTAATCTCACCTATTGATGGAAAATTATTTTCCAAGAAGATAGCATCAAATGATTTAAATTCTTTCATACTCTCACTTTTTTGTTCACTAATAAAAACATACCCTTTTGAGCTTTCTCAGTATCTATAAAATACTCTTTTTTATCCCTTGGACCTAGTTTTCCATGTTGATGTGACCATTCGTGAACATAAGCATCACATCCACATGGTCTCAAACCACTAAAGTCTTATTTTTTCCCAGTTCATAACTCATAGGGTGTAGAAGCAACAAACTTTGAAGGTACACGATTAAGAATATAAGTAGCAGTAATATGGCATCACCCCAAAAAGTTATTGGCAATTTTTCTTGTGCCATCATTGGCCTAACCAATTCTAAAAAAGATTTATTACTTATTTCAGCAACCTCCTTCTGTTGTGGGGTTTCTGGAATGATTAACTACCTATATATTCCTTTTTTTCATGCATTTGTTTAAACTCATTAGACAAATATTCACATCCACAGACTAGTCTTAAATACTTAACATTTTAATCTAATTGATCTTCTATTAAGGTAATAAATTTTCTAAAACATTCTAGTGCTTCAGACTTATGGGAAACCAATTAGACATAACCAAAACATGTGAAATCATCTATAAAAGTAAAAAAATATTCACCTCCATGTCATACCTTCACATTCATAGGTCCACAAATATCAGAATTAATTAATTGTAATGTAATTTCGGCCCTAGTTTCCTTTACCAAATGGTTTTTTTTGCCATTTTTCCTGCTAGACAACTCTCACATGTTCGTAGTTCGACCCTTTCAATTTGTCCTAACAAACCCTTTTTAGTTAATCTAGCTATTCTATATTGACTTATATGACCTAATCTAGCATGCCATATAGTAATGTCAATATTTGCATCAACAGATGATGTAATAAGAGAAAAACTAGCTAAATTAATAGATATCATATCTTCCAATATAATAAAAACATTCATTAAATAACCAAAATCATAGTATACGTTGTTCAAACTAAGATATAATTTAGTACCAAATAAAAATAAAGTAAAACCAAGTCTTAAAAGAACGAGTTACAAAATTGAATTGTTGAATATCAGGTGCATATAACACATCATTCAAAATCAATGTACGCCGATTCTTCATGTTCAACTTAAAGGAACAAATCCAACTTACAGGTACTTTTGCATTGTTTCCTACATATAACCATTTTATACCTTGTGGAATTCGACAAAATTCCACGCTCTTTGGCTACGTGGTTCGTGGCTCCCGAGTCTACAATCCAGAAAGGATGAGAACCGGTTAAAAAAATGGAGCTGGAAATATAGGAATTACTTTCACGAAAAATTGAATCTTATATGAATTAAAAGTTGTTACCATCTTGGGTTCAGTATACTCACGAGCATAATGACCTATTTTCTCACAGTCATAGCACTTAACCTTCACTTTGTTCTTATTTGAGAGAAATTGGGGACCTTTTCCTTTATTATTTTGACCTTGGTTGTTTTTCTTCTTTTAATTGACATCTTTCCCTTTACGACCTCTTTGGTGTTTACACTTGTGATCTTTATCCCCAAGGGAGCTAGAACCAGTCATATACACATCACCATTAACATTTTCAAGCCTTGATGCATCAATGTGATCTTCCTGTAGTTTCAGGTGATGTGCAACATCATTAAGGGTCTTAATACCCTCTCTTTATGGGTAAGGTACACCTTCATGTCCTCCCAGTTTTGAGGAAGGGATCGAATGACAGCTTAAACTTGTTGCTCATCAATCTAGACATTTCCTTCATGTGTTGTCTCATATTATGGTAAGGACACTTCTTATAAGTGTCAAACTTAATAGTAAATTGTCACAGTTTGGTGACAGAAGTTTCACCAAACTTGGACTTCAAACCTGCCCACATCTCCATGACAAGTTCATAGTGCTATCATTTTCCATGCTACTCAACAATGTAATGCGAGTAAGTGAGTTCTTTTTTTTCAGGCCTCATAAGCCTCACGATCCTTTTTGTACTCAGCAGAATTGCCTTCTTCAGGCTCTGTTCGCCTTATTCAAATATGTTACTATGTTCTTAAAAACATAAGCCATTTTACTCACAAATTTCTACAAGACATTTATATGAATATGATTAATTGTTTGCGTCTCACACTATTTTGTCAGTTAAAAAAAGTAAATTATTAATAATCATCCCTATGGTATAGAATCAAAATATCACCATGTTTCAAAATCATCATCTATGAATATGTGAATTAATTATTACTAATTTATTACATTGAATACAAAAAAAAATAGTGAATCACAATCATTATTATAGCAAAAATAAATAATGAAATGCATTAATTAATATTAATAAAAAAATAATGAAACATATTTATTATTTAATTGTCTTTTTGAGTCTCCATCATTGAGACCATCCTAATTCTTATCCGTCTCGACATATTTTCTTTAACAAATAAATAAAAATAATCAAAAAATGATTATGACATCACATAACATATACAGTTAAAACAAACTTAATCATATTTGTGTCTATGACGAGAATTTATTAAGAATTTAGAAATTCGGAGGGTTAAAAAATAATTGCGAATTGATCTAAAAAAAACTAAAATCCAATTGATTTTAATATATATATATATATATATATATAATAAATTGGTAAGGTTCAGTGTGAGGCGCATGGCCTATTGGGCGTGTTTATCATAACTATAATCTTGGTTCCTAGTTCAATTTGAGCAGCAGATGATTCTGCCTTATTAAAAAAAAATTAAACACTGAAACAAAGACACGCACGAACAACCCAATTTTTTTTAAACAAATCTTTGATTCATCATATGTTTTTCATTTATTAATCAAATTCGTCATATGATATATCGATAGAAAGCTCTCTGTATGTACTTTCTATATATATAAGAATTACAACCAAAGGACAAATCGAACAAAAAATTATCAAGTGTTTAAGTTCTTGTTTTAAACTTCTATATTCGTGTTTTTTTTAAAACGTTGACTTTAAAAGCGTGAACTCATGATTTATGCATCCAATTGTTACGAAATTTTGCAAATCCATTGAAAATATTATACTTAACATAAATGAGGAATAAAAAAATATGCACAAAGTTTCCATTAAAGGATCATCAACAATTTTTTTACATTCTTTAGCATATTAATTTTTTTTTTATACTTTTAAAGGGATATTAATATTAATAATCAAATAGAACATATAAATTACAATTATATTGGATGTTCTAAAAGTATTACAAAACTAGACAAAAACCACCTGCCGGAAAAGTTGAAATGCGACAAAAAATCTTGATTTAATTTTCCTTAAATCATGCAATATTTAAGGGATTTATTAAATCCCTTAAATTGTGCATGATTTAAGATAAATTAAAAACTAAAAGAAATTAAATTAAGGGAAATATAATTCTATCTAACTAATTACTCTTTTTCCAGCGGCAAAATCAGCCTTCATTAGTTTTCTTCTCCGAGTGCAAGAAATCCGTCATTGATACTTTTTAAGCTATAAAATTTAAAAATCCATAAAATAAACTGTAACAACCCGGCTTATTAAATAAGCCTAAGTCGCTAGTAAGCAAAGCAGAAGCGTAGGCCTTATATACTTTGCTTAAAACATAACGATAAATACCTGGACATGGAGTTTAGATAAAAACTTTCTTAAGAACCCCGTTTAATAACAACATTGCACTCGCTGCCTTTTCAAAATATCAGGTATGTTTTAAAAAGTTCAAAGTACGGTGCACCGAAACCAATCATTATTTAAAAAACATACATAGTTAATTTACAAGTTTTCTCAAGACTCGACTTCAAACTGAAAACACAAAATGACCCACAAGCCACTTCCATATTCCAAGCTTTGCAAAACGGTAGCCTAATCCAAAAGCTTTCCATCTCGAAGCATCAACGAGCACCACTAGCCGCGCCTCAGCCTCGACCTCTACAAAAACCTGAATGGTGATATAGAGCACCTTTGAGTATGACACTCAGTGATAATAAAATGAATTATGATGATGATATGTAATGTTTGAAAATGTTGCATCAAAAGTGACTAAATAAGAAAAAAAATGCATAAGTAATATCCAAGAACTTAAACATGTGTGTTTAATGAAACCAACAATAATGCAAGTACATGGTCGAGTCACGTCAAACTTTTGTTCAAACCAATACCATTTACCGTTACACTTTCCAAACCAATATCATTTTCCGTTACACTTTCCTCTCGTCTTAATGTGCACATTTTAAAGCTATCTCAGTAGCCACTCAAGCCATTGCTCATTTACACTTCTAGGCTATCGTAGTAGCCACTCTAGCACTCGGGCCATCCACCACACAGCGTCTCCGAGCTATATGCAACCTGCTGTGATAACCATATGTAACATCCAACAACCATACATCATTACACAGGTTATGATTCCATGGCTATCTAACATAACACATGAGATGCAAGGATGAGATGTAAATGGTCATGCTTTCATTATAATCTTTATCGAATATCAATCTTTAGTTGTAACGTCCCGTTAATTTTGAAGTGGATTTTTTTTTATTATTTATTTTTTTATGTTATTTATTTATTTAATATGTTAATTATTTATTTATTTCAAATAAAGTATTTAGTTTAATTTTAGTTTTAGTAATTTAGAAATTTAGTAGTTAATTTTGCTAGAAACCCTTTTTAATCGTTTTATTAGCTTAAATTAGTTTTGGTCGTATTAATAATTATTAACTGGCCAATTAATAATTATTAATCACCATTTGGCTAGTTTAAGAACTTCGGGTTTCGATTTATAAGTTAAAATTCAGTTAAGGGACGTAACCGTCATTTTCGAAGTTCTTAAAATATAAAACTACTATTCTCTCCTCTTTAAATTTTCAATTGGCCAAATGTTTGACCAAGAGCAAGTCATTTCTCTTCTTCTTCTCCTCTTTGTCGTGGGCTTCATCCACCATGGGAGGGTTTTGGATTTCTTGACTTTTCTTCGTTTCTCAACGGAGAGTTGTGTTTTCGGTTGCGTTGGATTGCTCGGGAGGAGGGCTATCTATCCAACCTACCTTTTTGAAGTTTCTCGTTCTCTAAGGGAAGTCCCAAAAAGTAAGTTTTCAAAACTTTTTATATGGTTTTGTTCGTTTTTTTATTATAAATGAGTTTTGAAGTTGAAATCATGAATTTCTATCATGGAATTTGAATATTTTGAGCCCAAATTTTGAAAAACACTATTAATTTGAAAACACTATTCATCCGAAATCACTATTCATCCGAAAATTCAAACTTGTTCTCATCTTAGTTATGTGTAGTAATATGTTGTGCAATTGATGATTTTTAGGTGTGATTGCTTCTTTGTTGATTCGTGGGAATTTGGATGTCACGCGAGCATGCAAGGTGAGAATAAATAGGATTTAAAGTAGCTTTAGAAACCGAATAAGTTGAACGGTTTGTAGGATCGGAAGTTGAGATTAAGGTTTAATCGAAAGGATTAAATTAAGTGAACTAACATGCTTAGACTTGAGAGTTAGTTCTAGTTGAGTGAGAGAACTCGTAGGTACTTCAAAGGAAACGAGTAACTTTTGGAAGTTCTAAGTTTAGACTTACTTGAAGTTTCCTAATGTTTATCGTAAGATGAAGGTTTCAAATGTAATAAGGATTGTGAATAAAGAACTTCGTTTGTTTAATAAACAATGGAGTAATGAATTGGAGACTTTTATGTTAAGTCAAATCTTGAGTTATCTAGAGGCCGATTGGCTTGATTCATTCTTTGTCTTATAGAAGTTCCTAATTGTTTCTTTTATGTATAAGAGGAATTCATGATCTATTTACTTTATGTCATTTCGATTATGATGAATGATTGTATTTATTTTACTTGCGATTGAAAACATATTCATATCATATCACATAGCCTGCGGGAGCTATCACATAGCCCGCGGGAGCTATCACATAGCCCGCGGGAGCTATCACATAGCCCGCGGGAGCTATCACATAGCCCGCGGGAGCTTTCACATAGCCCGCGGGAGCTAATATTATTGTCATTCATCACAAATTGTGTTTATTTGAATATGTTAATACCGAGAGAAGTTAGCATAAGTTATTATTCTAGAGTTTTGGTAAGAAAATGTAAATTTTTTATAGCCTGAGTTGCTATAGAAAAAAAAAAGATGAAACATTATGTAAGACGTACATTTCTAAAGAGAAAAGAAATGAAATTGATGTATAGTCGAGTGTTATAGGAAAGAGGAATGAAATGGAATTGTATAATGAGAGAGTATAGCCGAGTGCTATAGAAAAGAGGAATGAGGTTGAATTGGATAATGAGAGAATACAAAGTATTGAACCTTGTATAATTATCATGGTATATATGTAAGAGAATTAGATTCTCAATATATTGGAAGATCTTGTAATTGGAGAGTAAGATTTGATGTAAACCTTATGTATAGTATAAGGTATTAAAGAGAACGAGATTCAAATGTTGCATGTGTTATGAAACACATCCTCCTAATGGTTGGAAGTTAGTTCCTCAATTATTTGGGAAAATTGGTAAGTAAAAGTGAAATATTGATGTAAAACCATTTTGGTGGTTGAAAGGTAAGGGAATGTGAGTTTTACTTGGACACAAATCCAGGATACGAGTTTGGAGTCTAATGTTACTTTTTATTCTTTTTATTTTCACTGGGCTTGATTTTAGCTCATGATATTACAAACATTTTCAGGTAATGTTCGGGGTCGTGGAGAGAGGAGCCGGTGCAGTCTGATATGGATGATGATGATGCTGAGATGGACTAGATGTACATTTAAAAGTCCATGGATTTATTTTGTTATCTTATGTCTTTGAGATGTAAAATTGTTTTTAAGCTCATAAGAGCTTTTCGTCTTAAGTTTTATGATTATAAACTTCTTTAATTTTGGAAAAGGAATTGTATTTCCTTACTTTTAAATTTTCTGATATGAAAAATGTATACAGGTTGTGGATAGTCCAAGTTTTAAACATATCAACACCAAATTTTTATTAAATAATAAGTCTTCCGCTGCCAATTGGATTTTAAATGATTTAAAAGGAGTCGGGTTGTCACATTAGTGCACCGAACACACATATAAGAATGAATCTCAATCAGTATATGACTCAATCTTTCACTTGACACTTTCAAATACACAAACGAGCATATAAAAGCAACTATTTGAATACTATCCTTTAACATCTCAAATATGTAAGTAACTCATCGAACATTAATCTTTACCACATCGAGCATATATGAAAGTAAACCCCATTCAGTATATGACTTGATCTTAAAATTGAAACATATATAGTAAACATGCAAGAACAACTCAAGGATTAAATAATAGCAAGGATATATCAAGGGTATTTCCACTCATTCCGATTTCACAACAACATGACTAGTTCGGACAACGATTTCCGCTTCGCTCTCAACCTCTTTCTCCCTTACTTTCAAGCACACAGTGGTGTTCCCAAACAACCTCATATATCATTACACACCATTCCACACTCTCATGATAGCAACCACATTCAAACACCCTTACCGTCACTTTAATCCGTTTTGTTCTCACCTTGGTAATTTAACCCAAATCTTGCTTATGCTTGGCCTCCTCCTATAAAAAATCATTCAAAACTCATTTAGACTTATAAAAATAATAACTCAGACAATATCATGTAAATAAAACCTCGAACCCAGTTTAGAGAAAAAGTCTTAAAACTAGCTAATTTAAGGATGGTATTTTCGGCCAATTGGGGAATTTTCAAGGAAACCATTAGCTTGCTTTTCCAAGATGTTTTTATATGTAGTAAACCTATTTAAGCATATAAATTCCATAATTTGGAAGTTTAAAATAAAAGTCAATAAAAGCCAAGAAAATTAGAAAAGCTAGAAGCTTGAAAAATTACCATTAATGGAGTTTTGAAAGCTTAAGTTCATCCATGGTTTCCAATTTCTAAATAACTTTTAAAAAAGTGAAACCTAGGGCTAGGAAACATGATTTAAGAATGATTTTCCAAAATTCATAATGAAAGAAACTCCATAAAAAAGGTGGCTTACAATATCAACCAAGAACTCCCAAAACTCCATGGAAAAACCTAGAAATAGCTTGAGTTCTTGAGTTGAAATCTTACCTTTAGAACTTTTTAAACCAATGAATCCTTGCTTGAATCTTCATAACTTGATGTTTCTTCAACAAATCAACCAAAACCCCTTTGATTTAACCAAGTTTTATGAAGAATTGATGAAGAGAAGAAAATTTCACCCTTTGGGGAAGGAGGGCCGACGGTGGAGGTATGAGGAGAAGAGAAAATGAATTTGTTTTGTTTGTTTTTTTTTATATTTCTCTCATATAAACTTTTGACTTGCTGAAATTAAATATTAAAAATTACATTATTTCCCTCCACCTCTTCACCTAACAACTAAGGCCAAACCACTCACATTTTTTTGCTAACTAGCCCACATTCTAAATTTATTTGCAAACTAACCCCTTCCCCTAAACTGACCAAGGTTAAAAGTTTCCTTTTAAGTTATTTCCACCTTAGTTAATCTGTTAACTAAGGTTAACCATCAAATAAACTTTTCAATAATTGAAATTAAATCCTAAAATATTTTACACTTAACACACAAGCATGAAATATGTAAACAAAATTTAGTTAACCTCTTTTTTAAAAACTCAGGGCCTTACATAAACAAAAATTTGGTTAGTTTAACATGTTTATATTTGTTAAAACCTAATAAAATATATAGTTTAACATTATTAAACAAAATCTAACCAGAAATATTTTGATCCAGAAAATGATTAAATCTTCGGTTAGTTTAACATGTTTATATTTGTTAAAAACTAATAAAATCTATAGTTTAACATAAACAAATCTAACCAAAGTATCTTGATCCAGAAAATGATTAAAACATCAGTTAGTTTAACATGTTTATATTTGTTAAACATAAATAAAATTTATAATTTAACATTATTAAACAAAATCTAACCTGAGCATCTTGATCCAAAAAATGATTAAAATGTCGGTTAGTTTAACATGTTTGTATTTGTTAAAAACAAATAAAATCTATAGTTTAACATTATTAAACAAAATCTAACTCGAACATCAAAATGATCTGCAAATAAGAAACTTAAACCTAGAAGAATTCAGATTAATCTCCGATCCAATTACTCTTTATTCGACGTAAATCAGGAAAGCTTCGACATAACATATTTTATTTCTCTATCTCCATCTTCTTCTTCTTCTTTAAGACTAAAATCTCATCACCATATTCTGTCTAAAAAATTTCTTTCCTCACTATCACCGCTTCCTCTTTCCTTTTTTTCCTCATTATTCTTTACCTTACATTCACCAAAAAACGAAAGGCTCCCACAAATTCCTCAAACCCTCCTCACTTTTTCTCTTTCTCTCTCCTCCGCTGATCCACCAATACTTTCTCTCCCTCTGATGGTGAGAGAATGGTGATCAAGAAGATGTGGTTGGAGAAATTGTGGATCTAATGGTGATGGTGAATAAAATTAGGGTTTGAGAGAGAGATTTGAAAAATTAAAATTAGAAAATGTTTAAATCAGATTTTAATCGAGAGATAGGATTTGATAAGTAGGACTTTAGAGAGAGATTTGAATAAATGAATGCCTAAAATCAAGGACTGTCATTTTAAGAAGAAAAGGGTAAATTTGGATATTAAAAATCCCTCTCTCCACCATGTGTAGAGGAGATAGACCATTAATGTAATTAATCAATACACCACGACATTTTTGTAATTGGGGTCTCCGATTTGGTTTAATGGGTAATAATTTCACTTTTAAAACTATGCTCTGATACCAATGTTGGGTTTCGAATCATAGAGACTAACCTTTTGTAGAAACGTAGTAGAAAACAAGTGTTCAGGTATCGATTGTTTAAAGCCAATCACCAACAGACAAGCTTTTTATTTTATAACCTCAATCCTTTACTTGAAATTATATGATGAACAAAGGATAGATAGATTATGAGAATTACTTTTCCTGAGAGCTTCTTCTCTTTTTTATTTTCATCTATTTTCTTACTTTCAGTTTCTATAACGACCCGCTTTCCGTTAAATTCTTTAAATTCAAATGCACAGCGGAAGACTCGATTTTTAAAGAAAAACGGCATGGGTTCGTTTAAAACTCGAATAACCAAAACCTGTTTTACAACCCAAATTCAGAGAAAGCTATAAATCGGGAATGCACATTCCAAAGAAGAAATAAATCATAAGACATAGAAAAATTTTACACAAATACCTTTCTGGGCTCAAAAAGACACATGTATGTAAAATGGAAATAATTTACAAGCATTTTAACAAATGCTAAACCAAAAGATGTCTTTAACATTGTCCATACACCATCTCGACTAGTCACGCGGCTCCACCTCCTCTACCACGCTTCTTAGCTCGAGGTTTACCTGAAAATTTGTAAGTGTAGCACCATTAGCATAAAATGCTAGTGAGAGTAAAATGAAAGCAAGTAATCCTATGAACAAATCTCATAACCGAAATCGTGTCCAAAGGCCTATAATGCTCAATACTACCCCCATCCACACTTCCAATTTCCATACAATCATACGATAGTCATATATTACCCATGTTCATCATTCAAAACCATGAGATAGATATAAAGACTTAAAGTAAAGTAACATTCACTACTAAGTCTTACTACACAATTCTAAAGAATATGTAAAGGTAACATTAACTATCTTTATTACCAAACAAGTGTCATCGTATCGTGCTATTGTATGGATCGAAATCAACATACCACGTACGGTCGTACCATGTCTCAAGTTACCGTACCATGATACCGTATGGACCGAAGTCAACATACTATCATGTACCATATCACAAATCATCGCACCATGATACGTATGGATCCGAATCAACATACTATCATGTGTCGTATCACAGATCATAGTACCATGGTACGTATGGATCCGAATCAACATACTACCATGTACCATATCACGATCATCGGATATCAGGACTTTCACCATATAACAAATCGTTGCACCATGATACGTATGGATCCGAATCAACATACTATCATGTGTCATATCACAAACCATAGTACCATAGTACCGTATGGATCCGAATCAACATACTACTATGTACTATTTACGAACCCTCGCACCATGATACCGTATGGATCGAAATCAACATACTATCACGTGCCATATCACAAATCACAGTACCATGGTACGTACGGATCCGAATCCACGTACTACCATGTACTATTCACAAACTCTCGCACCATGATACGTATGGATCCGAATCAACATACTATCATGAGCCATATCATAAAAGGTTAAGCTTTATAATAAGTTAGTTAATCTCAAAGAATCCTACTAAGTTAATAAGAAACCTAACTAACTAGATTACACGAGTTATCACTCAAGTGTATCTTCTAATTACCTTAACTTCCAAACCGTTCAAAGTAACTCTCATTTCCACTTTCATCTAACATCTCCAAATCACTTTGCAATACTTCCAAACCACTCCGATGTTTCCTTTTCATCGAACTCATTATAATTCCAAATTCTTTCCACTCACTTCCGAATTAAAGTCTCTAACCAAAACTTAAATCTAAGAAGCTAAATCCCTCTTAACCTCGATAAACAATAACATAACGAAACTCAATTCATAAAACTACTAACTTTCGCTTTAAACTTACCTTAGCTTGTAGACAAGCTCCGATATCCGAGGTTGCAATTCCACGATCAAATCACAATCCTACAAACGAGTTACACCTAATTAACATTAATTAACCGGAAAACATTCAAACTACATCTAAACGCATAAAACGACGAAAAACCCGGATTTCCTCCCTATGGTGCCCTCGGCCATACAAGGAAAATTAGGGTTCGGGTTTGGTTTTCTGGCTTTTATGCACTTTAGAGGTGTTTCGGGTTGGTTTCGGATACTTTGGAGGTTCGCAACTACAATAGGTATCCTTAATTTAGGGTTTTGATCAACAATCGATTTCCGAAAAATTAAGTAAATAGCAAAAACACAATAAACCTAACATCCTAAACATAGCCAAGTGAGGAAAAATCACAAGGGACGGGTTTCTGGCTCAAACTCGATTTTAGGGTTTAGGGAAAGTTTCTAAAATTGACTATAAAGACTTCCCCGAATGAAACCTTCAAGCTTCGGTGAACGAATTCAAAGATTACAACTCAAAACCTGCATTAAAACACTATTCATCTCAACTTTTAGAAACTTTGACATACCTTAAGGCCTCAAGAAAACAAGCGAAAATCTCGATCGGTAGGTTGGAAATGATCCTCGGGCCAAGGGCTTTCCAATGGAAGTAGTATCGAGATGATCTACCGAGAAATAAAGAAAAACCAAAAATTGGGGAAAGGGTTTTGGTTCCCACGGCTTCAAGGAGAGAAGAAGGAGATAAAATGATCAATTTTTTCCTTTGTTTGTATATTTAAAAGATGAATGAATAGTAACTTTTAGATATTTAACAATTTGAGAAATGACGCCTACGTCCCTCTTTTGTTTTTACTTTAAAAACGAAACCCGAAGCTCATAAATAAATCTAAAGGTGATTAATAATTATTAATTGGCTCGTTAATAATTATTAATGTCACCGAAACTTATTTAAAGTATTAAAACGATTAAAAGAATTTCGGACGAAAATAGCTACTAAAATCGAAATTTCTGAATTTAAACTAATCTTAAAAACTTTAATTAAATAAAAAAAAATTTACCTCAAAAAGTAACGGGACGTTACAGACTATCCTCCTAAAAGAGCTTTTCGTCCCCGAAAAGTAGGCTCCTAAGTGAAAAGATGAGGATGCTTCGCCCGCATCTCGTCCTCACGTTCCCACGTAGCCTCTGATGATACTTGGTTCTTCCACAGAACTTTAACCAAGTCTATCGTTTGTTCCTTAGTACCTTCTGTTCTCTGGCTAGGATCTCAACTGGTACTTCTTCATAGGATAGACTAGCATCCAAGGTAACAGGCTCATAATCGATAAAATGCGAAGGGTAAGCCACATACTTCCTGAGCATGGACACGTGGAACACATCATGAACCGCTGACAAGGCTGGTGGCAAAGCCAATCGATAAGCTACAGACCCAACCCTATCCAGGATCTCAAAGGGGCCTATAAACCTAGGACTCAACTTGCCCTTCCTCCCAAACCTCATCACCCCTTTCATGGGTGCCACCTTCAGGAATACGTGGTCACAAACCTCAAACTCAAGTGCACTACGCCTCTCATCAGCGTAACTCTTCTGTCTACTCTGAGCCACTCTTATCCTCTCTCTGATAAGAGCAATGGAATCACTAGTCAACTGCACTAATTCCGGTCCCAAAAGTTTTCTCTCACCAACTTCATCCCAATGAGCTGGCGATCTGTACTTTCTACCATAAAGTGCCTCATAAGGTGCCATTTCGATAGTAGCCGATAATAATGTTGTTATAAGAAAACTCAACAAGATATAACCGAGTATCCCAACTACCACCGAAATCCGAGTACAAGCTCTCAGGATATCCTCCAGGAATCCGGTTAACCCTCTCGATCCGACCATCTATCCTGAGGATGAAAAGCGATCTTGAAATCCAAGCCGTGCCCATAGCATGATGGACTCGCCGAATTTCGAAACAAAACGGGTGTCTCGGTCCGAAACAATCCTGACTGGCACTCCATGAAGTCTGATAATCTCTCTCAAGTATAACTGTGCCCATGTCTCAACAGGATAGGTTATCTTCCCTGGTATGAAATGTGCACTCTTTGTCAACCTGTCCACTATCACCCAAATGGTGTCATAACCCTTCGCTGTCCTCGGTAAGCCACTAATAAAGTCCATCGATATTTCTTCCCACTTCCACTCAGGCACGCTCAAAGGGTTAAGATAACCAGATGGACTCTTCCTCAATGCTTTTACTTGTTGACAAATCAAACACTTACTAACAAAGTCAGCAACTTCACGCTTCATGCCGGACCACCAATAATCGTCGTCGCAGTCCATGTACATCTTAGTACTACCTTGGATGTACGAAAAGATAGAACCGTGAGCCTCCTCTAATGACTCCTTTCCTGTAAGTCGATTCTAAAGGCACACATAGCCACCTACGATACATCGGTTGCATTATCGTGGAAAAAGTAAAATGGCTAGGTAAATCGGATTCTACCTCACGAAAACCTTCGCCAAGTGTTTTTTATCCCTCTGTACCTCTATCATCCCTCTGTCTCAAAGTAGGGCCAATCGTAAAACTTGCCAAGCTCACGGTAGTCTCAAATTGAAAGAATAGCTATCTCGGCTTTTTCCATCTCCCATCTAAGTCTCAATGGAATAGCACTCAAAGCGAGACAAATGTGATGACTTTCGACTAAGTGCATCAAGAACTACATTGGCCTTTCCTGGGATGATCCTGGATGTCACAATCATAATCCTTCACAAGTTCCAGCCATCTCCTTTGTCTCATATTGAGCTCTTTTCGTGTGAAAAAGTACTTGAGACTCTTGTGATCGGTGAAAATCAGAATCTTCTCACCATACAAATAATGTCTCCAAATTTTCAATGCATGTACCACCGCTGCTAGCTCCAAATCATGAGTCGGGTACTTTTTCTCATGCTCCTTTAACTGCCTAGAAGCATAAGCTATTACCTTCCCATGTTGCATCAATACACATCCCGGACCCTTCTTGGATGCATCGGTATACACCCGTCAAACCACCGGACTCATCAGGTGATACTAAAAGCTGGGCCGATACAAGTCGCCTCTTAAGCTCCTCAAAGCTATCTTCACACTCATCATTCCACACAAAATCAACCCCCTTTTTCGTCAAATGAGTCAAAGAAGATGCAATCTTGGAAAAATCTTGCACAAATCGTCTATAATACCTTGCAAGTCCAAGAAAACTTCCTATCTCAGTCACACTAGTCGGTCGGGGCCAACTACTAACAGCTTCCACCTTAGAAGGATCCACAGAAATCCCCTTACTAGATACTACATGCCCAAGGAAATTCACTTCCTTCAACCAGAATTCACATTTAGAGAACTTTGCATACAACTTTTAAGCTTTCAAAGTCGATAATACCTTCTCTAAATGGATAGCATGTAACCCCTCAGTCCTTGAATACACAAGAATATCATCAATAAACACTATCACAAAAGTGTCAATAAACCTCTTGAACACTGTATGCATCAGGTCCATAAAGGCTGCAGAAGCGTTAGTCAAGCCGAAAGACATGACAACAAACTCATAATGACCATATCGTGTCCTGAACGCAGTCTTACGAATATCAGCATCCCTAATCCTCAACTGATGATACCCTGATCGAAGATCTATCTTTAAAAAGATAGTGGCCCCCTTCAGCTGATCAAACAAGTCATCTATCCTGGGCAAAGGATACTTGTTTTTCACTGTGACCCTGTTCAGCTCTCTATAATCAATACATAATCTCATAGAGCCATCTTTCTTCCTTACAAACAAAACCGGAGATCCCCACAGTGACACACTTGGGCGTATAAACCCCAAATCTAAAAGTTCCTGCAACTGACTTTTTAACTCTCTGAGCTCAGCTGGTGCCATACGATAAGGTGCTTTGGACAATGGAGCAGTCCCAGGTATCACCTCTATCTGGAAGTCTAACTCGTTCACTGGTGGCAAACCAGGTAACTCATCAGGGAAGACATCAATGAAATCCCTCACAACGGGTACAGAAACTAGGGTGGTCACACTAACAGATGTGTCAACTACACTAGCTAAGTAACCCCAAGCACCATCACTAAAAAGTGCACTAGCCTGGATCACCGAGATAACCATAGGTGTCACCCTACCTCGGATCCCATGAAACCGTAAACTAGTCCCACGTGGACCAATAAAGTTTACCACTTTCTCACTACAACCGATAATGGCGTGGTTGGCTGATAGCCAATCCATACCCAAAATAATATCAAAGTCAGTCATTGGCATCACAATCAACATAGCATGCAGAAAGCAACCCATCATAATACATAAATCATCAGTATAAATGACTATATCCACAACAACAGATTTCCCGAGCGGAGTAGTGACATGCAACTCATGTCCTAATGGCTCAGACTCAACAAACTCAGTAGAAATAAATGAGTGACTAGCCCCAGAATCGAATAAAACAAAGGCAGAGTGCCCTACAACGGACAAAGTACCTGTCACAACTGTACCAGATGCCTCAGCATCCTCTCGAGTAGGGGCAAAGACACGGGCCTGCTGACGTGTCTGAGGCTGTGCCTGAACTGCCGGTGGTGCCCTCTGCTGCTGAATAGGCCTAACCTGGCCTCTACCAGCTGTCTGACCTCGCCCCTGGGTCTGTCCTCGGCCCTGGCCCTGACCCTGACCCTGACCCTGAACTCTGGCCCTGGCCTGAACTCTGACCCTGACCTCCACTATACCGTACTGTCTGCAAACTAGGGCAGAAATGTCTCATATGCCCAAACTGTCAACAATGAAAGCATTTCACCACCTTACACTGACCCAGGTGGTACCCGGTGCAATCTGGACAATAGGGTAAGGGAGGAGCTAGAGCACTAGACTGACCTGTATGAAACTGAGGTCCTGTCTGTCCTCTGCCCTTACCAGGAGCATGTCTAAGTGGCTGTGTCCCTCGACCTGAAAGGTCGTCCCCAGCCTTCCTCTTCTGAGATGAAGCCTACGCAGTAATCTCAAAAGCCTTCTTCTCAGCATCCCCAATATCTAATGCCAAAGCGGCATTCAAAGCATCAACGAAGGTAGTAGGTTGCAAAGCTCGTACCTGTCCTCGTAACTCTGCCCTTAAACCCACTATAAACCTCCTCCTCTTACTCTCTAGATCGATAACATGTCTGGTGGAAAACTTTGACAACCTATCAAACTCTCTCTCATACTCCACCACAGACATATCACCCTGTCTAAGGGTAAGGAACTGAATCTACAACTGGTCTCGTGTATCCTCGGGATAGTATTTATCAAAAAAATTCTCCCTGAACATCTCCCAACTAACCTGCAAATCAAGACTGAGAGTATGGGATATACCATTCCACCAATAAAGTGCATCATCAACCAAGGAATAGGTCCCACAGTGGACCTTCAGCTGATCTGGGCACTTAATGAACCCAAGTACCCTCTCAATCCTGGTAATCCATCTCTCCGCATCAGCTGGATTGGTAGATGTACCATCAAACTCAGGAGTGTTATACCTGATATACTCCTTCAGAGTTTTCACAGCATCAGTAACACCAGACTGATCTACCACTGGAGCAGGTGCTCTAAGAGGTGGTATAACCTGATCAACATGTCCTCCACCACCTCGTAATAGATCTCTAAAATACTCCTCAGAAATGGTAACACTGCGACCATGACTAGGTGGCTGATCTACTGGTGGCTCATTCTCCCGATACTCAGGTGGTGGTGTAACTGCTCTAGTACGACCTCTGCCTCGTACTGCAGTCGGTACTCTACTCCTACCTCTCCTCGGTGCAACTTTCCTCGGAGGCATACTGAAATCACAATCAGAAAAAACCTCACATGAGATACCAGGAAAGGAAAAGCAAAAGTACAAACAAACTAATCAAAAGAGATCGTTCTAAGGATACCTGGCGCCGGTGACTTCGAGCGATGTTTGGACAATATTAAAATATGAAAAACATGTGATGCATGTGGTCTTCAGAACCAAAGAGGCTCTGATACCAAATGTAACGACCTGCTTTCCGTTAAATTCTTTAAATTCAAATGCATAGCAGAAGAATCGATTTTTAAAGAAAAACGGCATGGGTTCGTTTAAAAATCGAATAACCAAAACCTGTTTAACAACCCAAATTCAGATAAAGCTATAAATCGGGAATGCGCATTCCAAAGGAGAAATAAATCATAAGACATAGACAAATTTTACACAAATACCCTTCCAGGCTCAAAAAGACACATGTATGTAAAATGGAAATAATTTATAAGCATTTTAACAAATGCTAAACCAAAAGATGTCTTTAACATTGTCCATACACCATCTCGACTAGTCACACGGCTCCACCTCCTCTACCACGCTTCTTAGCTTGAGGTTTACCTGAAAATTTGTAAGTGTAGCACCATTAGCATAAAATGCTAGTGAGAGTAAAACGAAAGCAAGTAATCCTATGAACAAAATCTCATAACCGAAATCGTGTCCAAAGGCCTATAATGCTCAATACTACCCACATCCACACTTCCAATTTCCATACAATCATACGATAGTCATATATTACCCGTATTCATCATTCAAAACCATGAGATAGATATAAAGACTTAAAGTAAAGTAACATTCACTACTAAGTCTTACTACACAATTCTAAAGAATATGTAAAGGTAACATTAACTATCTTTATTACCAAACAAGTGTCATCGTATCGTGCTATTGTATGGATCGAAATCAACATACCACGTACGGTCGTACCATGTCTCAAGTTACCGTACCATGATACCGTATGGACCGAAGTCAACATACTATCATGTACCATATCACAAATCATCGCACCATGATACGTATGGATCCGAATCAACATACTATCATGTGCCGTATCACAGATCATAGTACCATGGTACGTATGGATCCGAATCAACATACTACCATGTACCATATCACAATCATCGGATATCAGGACTTTCACCATATCGGATATCAGGACTTTCACCATATAACAAATCGTCGCACCATGATACGTATGGATCCGAATCAACATACTATCATGTGCCATATCACAAACCATAGTACCATAGTACCGTATGGATTCGAATCAACATACTACTATGTACTATTTATGAACCCTCACACCATGATACTGTATGGATCGAAATCAATATACTATCATGTGCCATATCACAAATCATAGTACCATGGTACGTACGGATCCAAATCCACGTACTACCATGTACTATTCACAAACTCTCGCACCATGATACGTATGGATCCGAATCAACATACTATCATGAGCCATATCACAAAAGGTTAAGCTTCCGAATAAGTTAGTTAATCTCAAAGAATCCTCCTAAATTAATAAGAAACCTAACTAACTAGATTACACGAGTTATCACTCAAGTGTATCTTCTAATTACCTTAACTTCCAAACCGTTCAAAGTAACTCTCATTTCCACTTTCATCTAACATCTCCAAATCACTTTGCAATACTTCCAAACCACTCCGATGTTTCCTTTTCATCGAACTCATTATAATTCCAAATTCTTTCCACTCACTTCCGAATTAAAGTCTCTAACCAAAACTTAAATCTAAGATGCTAAATCCCTTTTAACCTCGATAAACAATAACATAACGAAACTCAATTCATAAAACTACTAACTTTCTCTTTAAACTCACCTTAGCTTGTGGACAAGCTCCGATATCCGAGGTTGCAATTCCACGATCAAATCACAATCCTACAAACGAGTTACACCTAATTAACATTAATTAACCGGAAAACATTCAAACTACATCTAAACGCATAAAACGACGAAAAACCCGGATTTCCTCCCTATGGTGCTCTCGGCCATACAAGGAAAATTAGGGTTCGGGTTTGGTTTTCCGGCTTTTATGCACTTTAGAGGTGTTTTGGGTTGGTTTCGGATACTTTGGAGGTTCGCAACTACAATGGGTATCCGTAATTTAGGGTTTTGATCAACAATCGATTTCCGAAAAATTAAGTAAATAGCAAAAACACAATAAACCTAACATCCTAAACATAGCCAAGTGAGGGAAAATCACAAGAGACGGGTTTCCAGCTCAAACTCGGTTTTATGGTTTAGGGAAAGTTTCTAAAATTGACTATAAAGACTTCCCCGAATGAAACCTTCAAGCTTCGGTGAACGAATTCGAAGATTACAACTCAAAACCTCCATTAAAACACTATTCATCTCAAGTTTTAGAAACTTTGACATACCTTAAGGCCTCGAGAAAACGAGCGAAAATCTCGATCGGTAGGTTGGAAATGATCCTCGGGCCAAGGGCTTTCCAACGGAAGTAGTATCGAGACGTTCTACCGAGAAATAAAGAAAAACCAAAAATTGGGGAAAGGGTTTTGGTTCCCACGGCTTCTAGGAGATAAGAAGGAGAGAAAATGATCAATTTTTGCCTTTGTTTGTATATTTAAAAGATGAATGAATAGTAACTTTTAGATATTTAACAATTTGAGAAATGACGCCTACGTCCCTCTTTTGTTTTTACTTTAAAAATGAAACCCGAAGCTCATAAATAAATCTAAAGGTGATTAATAATAATTAATTGACCCGTTAATAATTATTAATGTCACCGAAAAGTATTTAAAGTATTAAAACGATTAAAAGAATTTCGGATGAAAATAGCTACTAAAATCGAAATTTCTGAATTTAAACTAATCTTAAAAACTTTAATTAAATAAAAAAAAAATTTACCTCAAAAAGTAACGGGACATTACTGTTTCTTTGGTCATATACCTTAAAATATGGAACATCCATTTAGGTAGGTCCATGCCAATAATGCCTTCAGTATATATGGTACATTTTATCGTTTTTATATTCATAATATATATCAAACATATGTTTTTTTTCAAGATTTTTTTTTCCTTTTTATATGGCATCTCATAATTTATAGATCTTTTGTTTTAATTTCCATATTTATCTCATTTAGTTATTTGCATTTCAATTTTAATTCAATTTATATTGCATTTCCATTCAATGGATAAATCTAAATATTTGGTACATTTGTGTACTACATAATATATGTATTCAATTAATATTGTATTATCATTCAATGGTCAATTTGGTACATTTATTTTCTATAGAATATACGTAACATATATGTCCTCTGATTCGTTATTGCATTTGAGAAAAAAATGTACATAATACACGTAATATAATTGCCTTTAATCTCCAAACAAACTTTAGAATCGATATATAACAAAATGTACATATAAATACCAGAAAAAAAAAACATAAAAAAACTTGTGGGAGTAAATCAATATATAATTTTTATAATACGTATATTATATCCCATAAAAAATGAAATTTTATATAACATAGCTATTTGTATTATGTACATAATGTACAAAATATACTTAATCTGAATACATCAAAGTTAAATAAATGCCAGAAAAAAAACCCAAAAAATATCAAACACAAAACTTTAAAAAAAAACCAGACTTTTTGAATGAATCTTTGAAAAAGAGATACCTTTCATCGTATTTAGGTATTTTTATGCTTCAAATATTTAAGATTTTTGTATTTTCGCTTCAAAAATCTCTCAAAATTGTTTCACAGGTAGAGAGAAAATGGAGAAAAAGTTAGAGCTGAGAGAGAAGATCAATCAAAATGAGAGAGAAAAATATAATTATGTATAATATGATGCGCCTATTATGTAGCTGATCAAGCCTATAAAAAATAAATAGTTTTTTTTTGGGTGATTTCAGTATATTTCTCTCTTAAGATTTTAAAATGTTGGTGATACTATAATTTTTTTACTGTATGGCTATGTAGTCTTTTTTTTTTACCCCTCTTGGTGGTTATTCTTATACAAATCCCTTAAGTATATTAATGGTCATGTAAGTACCATTAATAAGACGATCTTACAAATAGTCATAAAATTTGGGTAAATAGTTAGTTTTAATAGAAATATAAAAAAAACCTACAAATTTTCCTTCCTTTTTGCTCTTCTATCTCCCTTTTTTCTCTTCTCTCAAGCGTGAATCCCCTCAATATCTCCACTATTTTCTCTTCTCTAAACCAAACCTTCTCTCTAAAAAATCATTTTCCACCATTTTTGCAGTCGATAAACCCTTAAAATGCCAAAATATTGAAGATTAGAGGCCTAAAACGAATAGATTTTAGAGTGATCATGCAAATTTTTTTTAATGTTTATGGATTTTATTGTACTTTGATCTTTTTTGTTTAGAAATATTTTGTACATTGTGTTCGTAAACGGTTATTCTATGCATTTTGTTTTATTTTTTCCAAAGGTATATTATGTACGAAATGTCTTGTACAAATTATATATTAGTTTTCAAGTTGATTAACCCAACTTTTCTTAGAATGCAATAGCAAAGCAGAAGAAAAAAAAATTATGTATATTTCGTACATTAAGATATATTTGTACTACACATATTATAAATATTATATATTGATTTTTAATTTTGTTAATCCATCTTTTTTTAACATGCAGTAACAAAAAATAAGACAAATATTTTATGTAAATTATATATAAAAAGCAAGGAGCAAATGACATATTATAAAAAAATGTAGTTGAAATTAACTAAAATAACTAAAATGAAACGTCTATTAATCATGGGATTGCCTATGAAATTAAAAAAAAAATGTTTTTGTACATTATGAATATAAAATGATACAACACAAAAATGTACTATATAATATCAACTATATTATATGTAAATTTTACATAAAAAATTAACTATGGTGAAAAAAAATTTATATAACAATATTAATTGTATAATATGTACATTATGTATAGTATTTCATACACCCAATGATTTTAATATTGTATAACTATATTACATGTACAATATGTACATCATGTATAGTAAATATACATGATCTAATAAAAGATAAAATGGGAGGGAAAAAGCTTAAAATAGAGAACTAAGTCCCAAAATTTGTTGTGTTAGAACGGAAAAATTCAAGCAATGACCTACCAACAATGATTGTAAATAGGAAAATATTGAGAATAAAGACATTTCAAGCTTTCATATCATTTACTTACCACTATTCATTTTTTTAAAAGTAGATGTATTGTACCATTATCTTTTTAAGGTTAAAAATAGATTTTAAAAAAACTTAAAAAATATAACGGTGGCTAGCCAATAGTATGAAAACATGAAATATTGTTATTCTCAAAATATAAATATAAATAGATAAATATATATATATATATATATATATATATATATATATATATATATATATATAAACTGTTATCAGGAGATGTACATATTTTAAAAAAGAATTCAATACAAGGTCTATCGGTGAAAATGAAGAATAAAATACTAAATTAAAAGTAAAATTTTACACGCAAACCAAAAATTAAATAGAGGGAGAGGTTTGTTTTAATTAGGGCCTGTTTTTTATTTTTATTTTTATTTTTTAATCAATTGAGTAGTGTGGGTGGTTTTTCAGTTAACTAGTACTTGATATGGATGAGATATTTCAGAGTAGGGATATAGCTTTTCATTCAGTATGGTTTTATTTTATTTTAACTCATATTTGGTGTCCTTTTTATGCCTAAATTGTTAAGGGTTATATATATATATATATATATTAATAACCATATAATTACAACAAATAAGACAAAATAGAAACTATATCATATTTCTCATTAAATAGTCATCCAAAAATATGGTTTTACCATAATGCCCTTTCCTTTTTTTTTCCTCCCTATCCCCCCCCGTTTTTCTTCCTGGAGGAGAATCAATATAGCCACTGGGGTGAGATTTACATTACTAAATAGTTATGTTTCAAAAAGTTAAACTAACTAGCCATTTTTTACTATTCAATTTTCTAGTATACCAAATTTAACATTTCGTATATCTAGTATAGTCGAAACATCTGATATTTTGACATGTTTGTATGTTCGGTATAATCCGACACTTTTTCTTTCCTCCAGTTATTATCATATTTAGTACATCGTTCCTAGTTCTTTGGCATATTTTGTACAATTTCATTATTTTTGTGTAAATATTTTATACTAAATATTTTGATTTTAATTCAATTTTGTAGATTCATTTTAGTATCAATGTTTTCATTATTTTTGCGTAAAAATTTTGCCTTATGGTATATTGGGTACATCGTCCTCAGCTTTGCAAATGCATTTGAGAAAAAATAACGTATATGTAATGTATGTAATATACACGTCATTTAATTTGCAAATGAAAAACAAAAGAGTGTTGATTCCACAATACTTAATATATTACATAATATACGAATAGTTAAGAAAACATAACATAAAGAAGAGGGGTGTGTATATCGAACCTCTTATCATTTTTGTATATTACATTTATTATGGAATGTACATTTAGTAAAACAACATAGCAGACCGAAGAAAACAGATAGTAATGTATATTACGTATATTACAAATATTCAATAGCCAGTACATAAAAATCGAGTTTTCTAAATTTTTCTCCCCAAATAGTGTAAACTTATTTTGGACCTTGAAGTTAGATTTGAAGCAAAGTTTTTTTTTTGTGTCTTCATCATTTTTCCTAAACAAAAAAAAATTATCATGGAACTTAGATTCTTATATTTTGAATCTTGAAGATTCTATACTATACATATTGTACATGGCTATTACATATTGTTTTTCAAATATTTGTACTATTTAGATTGTACGTGACTATTATACTATACATATTGTACGTAGCTATATATATTGTTTTTGAAGTTTGTTAACACATCTTTTTTTACAATGCATAAACAATACGGAGGACAACAATTATGTATATTATGTATAAAAGTAATGTATAGATATACTACGTACATAGATATAGTACATAAATAATATAAAACACTATAATTGTACAAGAAATGTACCAAACGTACTATATAATGTAAACAAAAGCAATGAACGTGATATTATATGTATACCATGTACATTGAAAAATAACGCAATACAAACATGGATTAATGCACTATTTTATAGGCATTGAGGTAATGCAATCAACAACTGAGATTTTCATCACACAAAAGAAATACATATTAAAGATCTTGAACGTGTTTCAAATTAGGGAATGTAACTCAGTTAGAACTCTTTTTAACCAAATTTAACTCTCACTAAGAACTATGAAGGAAAGAAGATTAATAGTATTTATACAAGTAGATTGTTGGAAGTTAAATGTATTTGACAACCACTAGACCTGAGATTATGTAAGTTTGATTAGCTGATTTTTGGACTATCCAATTGAACATCATCTCCTTTTTACAAAGCAGATCTTACATTAGTTTGAAAGGTACACTAGATCTTGGTGTGTTATATAAAAAAGGAAAAGGATTAGATCTTAAAAGATTCACTGATATTGATTATGTAGAATATTTGGAGGATTAGAAAAGTACTTTTGACCCAATCTTTAAAATGAGTTCAAGAGCCGATTCATGGTCATCAAAGAAGTAGCAAGTTGTTACCTTGTCTACAATTGAAGTTGAATTAATAACAACTTCTTTTGTGTGTCAAGCTATTGTTGTTCCACTGTTTCAAGATGAAAAGTATACAAATATTTTGTGACAACAATTCTCCAAAAGTCTGGTTTTATATGGTAGAAGTAAAGACATAGATGAGAGATATCATTTTCTAAAGACCTCACAAAAGAAGGAATTATTGAGTTAGTATATTGTCACAGTTAAGATCAGGTTGCAGATATACTTACCAATCCTCTCAAATTAGTTACATTTGTGAAGTTACATGATTTATTTGTTGTTATCTGACTCCATTTTAAATTCAATTTAAGGGAGGGAGTTAGTGTTTTATTTAATGTTTGTTATCCTATTTTATAGGACGTTGAGTAGTGTTTACCTATTCGTTAGGGAAAAATCATATTGTTAGTCATGGGTTATTTTGTTTCTACTTTTCTGTTAGATGTATCTATATTTTAGTTGTATTTAGTTGTGGTTTATTATCAATAAAACGTATCTTCTGATTTTCTGTGAAATACTTCGTATGTTGTCTTTTTATATTAGAGAACTGACCATGAATACAGTTCCATAATAACTATGATCTAAAATCAAATTTCAATATCTCAACAACAACAAACACACTTTTAAAACCGGTGATTCTTACTAATAACTAGAAAAATTATAAAATAAAATTTAATGTTTTTCTTTAAAAAAAATATATGTTATCGTAAAAAGCAACTAGACATTGAAGAATTTGTTGGACTAGTTCTCTACATCTAGAAATAACATATTTATATTTTTGAAATAATATGTGAAATATTTATGCTAATATAAAGTAAATAAAATAAAAAAGTCATAATGAGAACTAAAAAGCAATGAAGAAAAACATATGGAGATATCAACATTTAAATATGAATAGGAATTGAGGAAAATTAAAAGATAACATATGTGTGGAGTAAGTAAAACTTAAAATCATTATTTAGTTAGAATGATTTTTTTTTAATAAATTGACTTAAGTAAAAAATTTCCCCAAATTAATATTCATATAATATATTTTGTAGATATTTCATCCCTGTACTCTAAATCTTCCCATATTGTCTACATTTAGTTAAAATTTAAATTTAACCATGTATAAAATTAATAGAAACAATTAAAGCCTGTACATATAAATATTAAGGCTCAAAGCGAATTATGAAAAACCATAATTCAAAATAGAGATTAGGAAAAATGTAAAAAAAAAATATTTTCCTTTATGTATGGAAACTGTATGTGGCACATGAACATAAAAACATGGCTTAAAAAGAAACCATTGCTCATATGTTTTAAAATAAAAATAAAGACAATAATATATCCAATACGTGTAACAAACTAACTTGAGGGGTATTAGAAAACAATTTAGTGAAATAGGATGTCAGTATTCGTGTGGATAATGTGTTATAAACTAGACTAAAAGAATATTTATATTTATATCAAAGCCAAGTTTGAAATATGAAAATTTCAAATAATAAATAGAGAGAGAGAAAGAAGGGGAAGATTTACATCATATTCACTAGGGATCAAACAGTTAAATGCTAATGTAGATGGGAGTGTTGAGGTTCAAATTTATAAAAATATCGATGAAAATGTTGATGTTGACGAACATTCCCTGGAAAAATACTAAAATGATGGAACATAGGTGAATTTTTTGACTTTTTGAATGAAACTTTATAATAGCTTAATAAACATAGAAAATATAAATAGTGCAATCTATATTATTGAAATATAATATTAAAATATGGTTATTAAAATAAAATTTGGCAAAAGATAATACAATAAACGATATGAAGACCTAGGTGAGTCAACTGCACCTGTAATGTCCTGTTACTTTGAGGTGATTTGTTTTATTTTATTTTATTTAAAGTAATTATTTTAGTTTAGAATTAATGTTTTGAATCAGAAGCTTTACTTGTTAATAGAATCTTAATTCCGTTTGTTTATATTTTAAAGGTTTGGGTCATTAATGATTATTAAAGGGACATTTAATAATCATTAATCACATTTAGTTATTTAATTACCATAGATGTTGATTAGAATTAATTACATTCTAAGGACGAGTGTTAGTTAAGAAGAAATGAGACAGAAGGGGCATTTTGGTCAAAAAGGCAAAACCCTTAAAAAACCTATCTACCTCTCATCTTCCTCATTTAACCAAAAAAGACAAAAAATTAGAAAATTTCTTCTCCTCTCCTCTCCCATGGCTGACACCCCCCAAGGGTGTTATTTCTAGGGTCGAAATTTCTTCATCTCTCAACCGTTTTCGTTGATTCTTAGTGCGTTGGAAAAGGTTCGCCCAGGGCTTTCTACCCATCCTACTCTTGAAGATCATCTCTGTAACGACCTGAATTCGTTAAATATTTTAAATTCAAATGCACAGCGGAAGACTTAGTTTTAAAGAAAAACGGCATGGGTACGTTTAATATTCGGACTAACCAAAACCTGTTTTACATTGTTCACAATCAGAGAAAGCGATAAAAATGGAATGCGCATTCCAATTATAAATTAATTTCTAAAACAAACATAAAACCATAAGACCATTACAACTTTTAAAACAAATGCACTCACGAGCTCAAAATACAAAGTATGCAAGGATGGAAAATATATATACAAAAGCATTTCAAGAATGCTATATAAAATCATGTCCATGTCTATGCCCAACCATCGTCCTCGAAAGTCAAACAAGACCACCTCCTCTACCACGCCCTTTCCGACGAGAAGTACCTGAAATAGATTGTAAGTGTAGCAACATTAGCATAAAAATGCTAGTGAGAGTAAAGTGGAGGCAAGTAATCCTATGGACGAATTCCATACCGAAAATTATGTCCAAAGGCCTAAAATTACAACTATTACAAGTAATAACCGAATCTCTATCTTACCTTGTTACCACACCAGATATCACATACTTCCAAATCTCGTATCACATCATGTTACCTCGTACTGTGTTACCGTTTGTTACCACATCAACATACTACCACATACGACGTTACCAAGTCATATTACCATATTTCATACCACATCAAGTTACCACATTTCATACCACATAAGGTATTACCATTGAAATCAAAACACTTGTACAAAGGATAAACATGTTTTGCATAACAACTAACAAACAAGTTGGGAAGCTCATGTTATAAACTTGATTTATCTGTCAATCTTGTCATATAACATCGCTCATAACCTGTTTCATCTATAACCCTATTATATCCCGAGATCATATCATATAGTATGTCATCTCATATACCTACGCCATAGTGGTTTCACCTATGGGATCAGCATATTTCAAATAACATAAATCGGTTCATTACATGAGCATCACAACAAAGTACCTTTCACTTCAAAGATTCTTCAAAATCCACCATAACCTTACATAACTTCTAAAAACACACTAAAACTTACTCTTCAACCAAAATCCAATAAACACACTCCAAAACACTTGGTAAAGTAAAGTGGCATAACTCTCACTTCCAAAGTTCATAATCACCATCCAACAATTAATATCTCTTAACAATAAACGAATCTCTTAACCTCGATCAAACAATAACGTAATGTAACTCAATACATAAAATTACTAACCACCATTTTAAACTCACCTTAGCCAAGAAGTCGAACTTCCAAATAGTCGAAAGAAAAGTCACACGAGTGTTTAACAAAACCTACAATAACACCGATCGAATACAATTTATAAACCATAATTAAATGAGAAAAAATGATTTTCGAATGAATAGTGATTTTTTGGTGAACAGTGTTTTTTGAAATTCCGAGCTCAAAATCGTCAAAGTTCTTGATGAAAATACATGATTTCAACTTCAAAACTTATTTAGAAACAAAAATAAAGAAATCCATAGGAAATTTTTTGAAAAAATAACTTTTTAGAGCTTCCCTTAGAGAACGAGAAACGTCATAAGGTTAGGATGTAACGTCCCGTTACTTTTAGAGGTAAAATTTTTTTATTTTATTTTATTAATTTATTATTTTTTTTTATTTATTTAAAGCTTTTAAAATTAGTTAAAATTAGTAATTTTCAGTTTTATTAGTTATTTCCGTCCGAAAATCCTTTTTTATCGTTTTAATTCGTTTCGGTGACTCTAATAATTATTAACGGGCCAATTAATAATTATTAGACACCTTTAGATTTATTTAAGACCGTCGGTTTTCGTTTTATAAGCAAAATGTCGAAAAGGGCAAAATCGTAATTTCGCAAAAAAACCCTAAATATCTAGATATTTTCTTTGAAATATCTTCTTAGACTTCCTCATTAAGCAAAAAAAAAAACTATCTTCTTCCCTTCTTCTTTTCCTTTGGCCTTGAGCCATTTCCACCATGGATGTGATTTTTTCTTTTCTTCGTTTTTCTTTCGTTTCTCGATGGATCGGCTTGTTTTTAGTTGCGTTGGATTGCTCGGGATGAGGGCTTTCTATCCCACCTACCCTTGTGCCGTTTCCCGTTCTCTAAACGAAACCCTAAAAAGTAAGTTTTCAAGACTTTTTATATGGTTTTGTTCATTTTTTATTGTAAATGCATTTTGATGTTGAAATCATGAATGGTTATCATGGAATTTGACGATTTTGAACCCGGATTTTCGAAAAACACTATTCATCCGAAAACACTATTCATCCGAAATCACTATTCATCCGAAAATGCAAACTTGTTCTCATATTAGATATGAGTTGTAATATTGCTGTGCAATTGATGAATTGTAGGTGCGATTGCTCGGTTGTTGAATTGTGGGAAATCGGAGTTTTGGACCAAAACTAATTTGGCTAAGGTGAGTTTAAAATGGTTGTGATTACTTTTATGTTTTCAAATTGCTTGACGTTTATGTTAGATCGATGTTAAGAGGGTTAATAGACTTGAGAACTTTCCAAGAATGTATGTTATTTGGGAGTTAGTTTCTTGAGTTCGAAGCTTTGGTAAAGGTTATATAAACTTTTGATAGCCTAAGTTGCTATAGAGAAAAGAATTGAGACATTATGTCTAATATACATTTCTATAGAGAAAAGAAATGCAAGTGATGTATAACCGAGAGCCTTAGGAAAGAAGGATGAGATTGAATTGTATAATGAGAGAATACAAGGGTGTATTGAACCTTGTATAGTTGTTATGTTATATGAGAGAACTAGATTCTCATTTATTTGGAAGATCTTGAAATTGGAGATTGTAATTTTGATGTAAACCTTATGTATAGTATAAGGTATTAAAGAGAATGAAATAAGATTGGTTGTTGTTTAAAGTAAGATGTTATTGGTGGTTTAAGTTAGATTCTCGAGGAGAATGAGAGTCCGAAACTTGGAGAAGAGTATTATGTACTCCTTTTATCTTGACTAGTTTTAGAATAGTTAAAAGGACTTGGGAGAGATTCTTGTGTAGAATCGAGTTAGTACGTTATCTTTAGTGAGGAGATTCACTTATAGATGTCACGTGGACTTGCATATTATCGTTATGCATAGATGTCACGTTGACTAGCATATTATCGTTATGCTTGCATATTATCGTTATGCATAGATGTCACGTGGACTTGCATATTATCGTTATGCATAGATGTCACGTTGACTAGCATATTATCGTTATGCTTGCATATTATCGTTATGCATAGATGTCACGTGGACTTGCATATTATCGTTATGCATAGATGTCACGTTGACTAGCATATTATCGTTATGCTTGCATATTATCGTTATGCATAGATGTCACGTGGACTTGCATATTATCGTTATGCATAGATGTCACGTTGACTAGCATATTATCGTTATGCTTGCATATTATCGTTATGCATAGATGTCACGTGGACTTGCATATTATCGTTATGCATAGATGTCACGTTGACTAGCATATTATCGTTATGCTTGCATATTATCGTTATGCATAGATGTCACGTGGACTTGCATATTATCGTTATGCATAGATGTCACGTTGACTAGCATATTATCGTTATGCTTGCATATTATCGTTATGCATAGATGTCACGTTGACTAGCATATTATCGTTATGCTTGCATATTATCGTTATGCATAGATGTCACGTTGACTTGCATATTATCGTTATGCATAGATGTCACGTTGACTAGCATATTATCGTTATGCTTGCATATTATCGTTATGCATAGATGTCACAGTGACTTGCATATTATCGTTATGCATGGAGGTCACGGAATGGTTGAGATTGGTGACTTGCATATTTTCGTTATGCATGCATATTATCGTTATGCACGGAGGTCACGGAATGGTTATGATTGGTGACAAGTGGTCACGGATGTTATTTACTTTGTCATTTACTTTGTCATTTACTTTGTCATTTACTTTGTCATTTACTTTGTTATTTACTTGTTATTTACTTTGTCATTTACTTTGTTATTTACTTTGTCATTTACTTTGTTATTTACTTTGTCATTTACTTTGTTATTTACTTTGTTATTTACTTTGTCATTTACTTTGTCATTTACTTTGTTAAGTACTAGTACCTACTTTATTTTACGAGCTTGAATGTTTACTTTCCGGATTTACGAGTTAGTAGAATGGTTTGATCTTTTATGTAAAGTACTTGGAATATTGAATGGGTAGTGCAAGAGTACATAGAATTATTTTGGACACATTCTCCGATATGGAATTTGGTCCATAGAAGTGCTTGCATCCATCTTATTCTCACTAGCATTGTTTGCTAATGGTGCTACACCACAATATTTTCAGGTAAACCCCGTCCTAAGAAGCGAGGTAGAGGAAGTGGTGTCGCGTGACTGGCCGAGATGGTGTAAGGACAATGTTTAAACACTTTTGATAAGCATTAGTAGAAATGCTTGTAATCATATACTTTTTACATACTTTGTGTCATTTGAGCCCGTGAAGGGTGTATGTATAAAAGTACTTTGATGTTTTATGATTACACTTTACTTTGGAATGCGAATTCCCGATTTATAGCTTTCTCTGGACTTTGGGTTCTAAAACAGGCTTTGGTTATTCGACTTTTAAACGAACCCATGCCGTTTTTCTTTAAAAATTAAGTCTTCCGCTGTGCATTTGAATTTAAAGAATTTAACGGAAAATCGGGTCGTGACATAGGATGAAATGAAAGCTTGAAGCGAGAGCTTTCCAACGCACTTAAAATCACGATGATCCATCGAGAAATCGTAAAACCCCAAGGATTTCCTTTTCCAACAATGGCACCTACGTTTTGACAAGAAAAGAAGAAGAAAAAAGTTATCAATTTTTTTTACTATTGTTATATTTAAGAAGAGAATGAATAGTAAATAGATATTTTTTAGAAATCGAAAAATTATGAACTCGTTCCTCATTTGCTTTTAGCTTTTAAAACGAAAGCCGAAGCACTTAAACTTGTCAAGAGATGATTAATAATTATTAATTGGTTCGTTAATAATTATTAATACACCCCAAACTAATTTAAGCAAATAAAGCAATTAAAAAGGTTTACAAACAAAATAAACACCTAAATTCTAAGTTATTAATTGTAAAATTAATTTAAATACATTAATTAAAATAAATTAATAAATTAAAAAAAATTACTTTAAAAGTAACGGGACGTTACAATCTCCTTCTCCAAGGGAAACCCTAGAAAAGTAACTTTTGAGGTTTTTCTTAGTTTTTTATTTTAAATGAAGTTTTTAAGACGAAATCTTCATTTCCTTTTGGGAAGTTTGAAGATTTCATGGTTGGAGCTTCAATTGGAAGTCTATTGATTGTTTTCCCTCAAACCTTAGATCAAAGTGAGCCAAAACTTGTCCCTATTTACCTATTCCTTGGCCGTGGGTGTCAAATTATTAATTACCATGCTTTAATTTCATTTTTCTTTCAATTTAGGTGGAAGAATCAAGCCCTAACGCATTATTTGTTAGTACCCATTGTTTGAAAACACCTAAAAAGTGCTTTAAACCAACCCGGATTACTCCTAGATTGCCTAAAACCCCGAAACTCATTGTTATCCAAAATTTCCCCCATGGCCAAGAGCCTCATTGTACCAATACTGGGCTGTTTTTGTATTTTAATTAATTAAGTATCGATCGTTTCTCGATTTGTTAAATTAATATATGTTAAGTGTAATGGAATTGTAGGTTTCAGTAACTGTTTGCGAGATTGATCCTCTGACTTGTAAGGGTCGACTATACTTTCAAGGTGAATTTAAAGTGGTTGTGTGTGGTTTTATGCACAGGTTGTGTGACGTTGTTTGATTGGTTATAAGAGGGTATGTTGATTTTGGAATCCTAAAAGGATATTGGTTGATTAGATGGTTTTTGGATGTGAGAGTGTGTGTTTTAGGTTTAACTAATACTTTGGAGTTTTAGTTAGAATTCCGGAATGTAATGTAGTTTACGGCTTATTTGGTGGTTTTCAGATGATTTGGAGGTGTTCATAGTGGTTCTTGGAAAAGGAAGATTTCATAAGGGGATTTGGGAAAATTAAAGTACAATGGTGGAACATAGAGTTTTGTTTATGGGGACTAAGAGTTGGGCTATGCCATTAGTGGTTCAAGTAATTCTGGTTTCGAATATTACATTATGTTTACTTTGAGAAATTTCCTATTTCTTAGAATTGTTAACGGTAGTGGTTTATTTTGTTCCTTCGCATACACGTTACTTTTGTAATATTTATGGTTGGAAAACGATAATGGTAATACTTTGGTCTGTGAAATTGTAAACTGTACTCGGATTCTTTAGATAGAGTATGCGAGTTACATAAATGAAAAATTATAAAATGTACTCGGATTCTTTAGATGGAGAGCATGAGACACATAGATGAGATTGGTAAATGTACTCGGATTCTTTATATGAAGTATGTGAGTTACCTAAATGGAAAATCATAAAATGTACTCGGATTCTTTAGATGGAGTACATGAGACACTTAAATGGTAAATTAAAAACTGTACTCAAATTCTTTAGGTGGAGTACATGAGTGTCATGAATAAGAGTTGTTGCTAATGATAATGTATTGTTTATTTATGAAAGTTGTCAATTTTTATTTGCTCTTGTGATCATGGAATTGAAATGTACATTTGATTGTGAATGTTCATTGATGGTAAGAATGGTTCTCTTTGGTATCATGTGGATTTTACTTTCGGAAATTGGATTGAATTGGTGTATAGGTTGTTTGGGAATATAGAATGGGTATTAAAGAGCATATTAGGTCTTTGGACACAATTTCCGATATGGAATTCGTTTATAAGATTACAAGCCTCCATTTTACTCTCACTAGCATTTTTATGCTAATGTTGCTACACTTTAACTTTTCTAGGTACTCCCCGTCGTGGTAGAGGTGGTGGTGCCGCATGATCGTGGGACGATGGACTTGGATAGGATGTTTTGAGCATTCTAAGAATGCATGGACTATAGTCAAACTTTGAACACCTTATTTGCTTTATGTTGACTTATCGTGATATTTTGAGCTCGAAAGTGTATTTTACTGTTTTATGACTTTTATGTCAATTTAAGAAC
This sequence comes from Gynostemma pentaphyllum, assembly GCA_028015215.1. Classification (NCBI taxonomy): domain Eukaryota; kingdom Viridiplantae; phylum Streptophyta; class Magnoliopsida; order Cucurbitales; family Cucurbitaceae; genus Gynostemma; species Gynostemma pentaphyllum. The sequence continues at coordinate 42,029,913 of CM051354.1, read as the reverse complement.
TTTACCTTTGTCGGAAATGCGCATTTCCATGTTTTATTGCTTTATTTTGGTCGTGAACAATGTACTCAAGTTTTGGTTCGTTCAAAATACAAACGCCACCATGCCAAATTTTTATAAAATTTAATCTTCCGCTGTTTAATTCTAAGTCAATATTTTTAAGAAAATTCGGGTCTTTACAATCACTCACACTTTGTTTCTAATTTAAATACCCTTGCCATGTAATTCGACCCTCGTAATAATGAGTGTAATTTCAGATATACCATAGATTCAAATCATCATTTTCTCAAATAGATACTTCTAAAAAATATTGAGCCAAATGATGAGTTTCGACAACTAGTAGAAAAAGGCATTTGATATGGGACATACACATATAATGATGATGACGATGAGGGTCCATAGTTAGGGTTGTTTGTTGTCGCCCTATATTGATTTGATTTTGAGGGCCTCTATTTATATGTACATTCATATTTTTTATATTCCTTATGTCTGACCAAATCCATATATGTCACTGGAATCATTCTAACTTCCTCGTGTTTTATGTCATCTACAAAACATGAAAATCATATAACAACGGAAGCTAACTTTAAAACAAACTCAGTTTTTCTCATTCGAAACCAAAATACACAGTGTTCATAGTGTTAGTCCGCGATCTTATTTCAAAAACAATGAAACCAAAATACCATCATTTTTATTTTAACTCGTCACAATAAACAATGGGAACAACAATAATCCAACACACAGTTTAAAACATGAAAATAAAAACTAAACAATAGTTCCCATCCCAGAAGCATTAACATAAAATGAGAGGAAAAATTGTTGGCGAGTAAATCCATGCCAACCATCCACCACGAGCTCTCATCAATTAGTCTTAAAATTTGAACCACCCTTCAATCTTTACCATATTGAATATCATCTAAGTATAGAACTTGCTGAGCTTGATTTTCTATGATAAAGGGTTCTTCTTCAAAACAATTTCGAGATATGTTAATAGATATATTTCCCTACTCTTTTTTCATTCTAGATGGAGATGTATCAAACCATGAACATCTGAACAGAACGACTCGATTGGATCTTAGGTAACTAAGTTCTAAAACCTCTTTTAGTAATCCATAGAACGTCGTTGATCCTTCATCGTGATCACCCTGAACGGAAACCCCACAACTCGTAGTAGTGCGACCATGTAATCTATCCATTGTGTGGAAACGCATGTCATTGATACAACATCCCGTATAAGATTTAGCACGAATGTCTGGGCCCAATGACAATGCGTACAAATCATAACTTACTTCACCACATTTCACATTTCACTAACCTACATTATCAAACACATTTTGTATTAAAAACTAAAATGCATATTATTGGCGCATAACAAGCCCAGCGACGGCATTGGGCCGCGCTAGGCCCTAATATCGGCGCAGATGATGGTAGTTTTCTTAGGGCCATTGCCGGCGCCGTCTTTGTGCACCGACAATGCCAATGCCGACAGTACTCATTAATCTTGTAGTGTTACCAGCTTGAGCCAAAAGAAAGAGAGATGAGTGCCCAAAAAGAAATGAGTGATTCAAAAGAAAAGGAGAAGAGTGATAAAAAAGAAATGAGTGACATGAGTGAGTCAAAAGAAATAGAGATGAGTTAATAAATAGTTTTTGAAAAGAATGAAAGAGAAATTGAAAATAAAGAGAGTTGTGAGTCTAAAAAGAATGAGAGTAATGGTGAGAACAATGTGAGTTTTGTAGCAAGTGAGGCTAGGAAAACTATATTTTCAAACAAAACACATTTTGTACTTTTGTGCAAAGATCCTTATTTTCTAACTTATGAACTTAACCTCTGTTTTTCTAGTGTTTTAGCTAATTTTTTTTGCAGAACTTTCAATTGGAATGGAGTACAAGGTAGATAGCTTACAAGTGGCTGAAATACTTAAGGAACAAACATATTTCTTGGAAAAAGGTGTTGCAAATGGGATCAAAATTCAGAAAAGCAAGTTGTTTACTTTTAATCCTAATGCATTTATTAGTTCAAATGATTCTTTCTTGTTTTTCAAATCTTTTTTTAACTCTATATATGATCCAAAGCAAATATGTTTTCATGATACACATGCATTCTTTGTAAGGAAAGTTCTTTTAGATGAGCTTTACTTGTTTGATAGCTTATCACTTGTATAACATGTCACGCTAGCCTATCCATTTACTTGTGATGATTTCATAGTTCTTATTTGTTTGCTGAATTGTCTTTTAAATTTGGATTTTTACAAATTTAATTGAAACTTAATGATAAACATATGTTTTGTACTTCAAGAGTTGTCTTTGATAAAACATTTGATAAGTTTATGAAAAGTATGAGTTTTTTTAACTTTTCTAAATTATTTGAACACTTTTAGAACATTCTGAGATTGAAAATGGAACAAACACTTTGACCAATTTCTTACCTTCACCATCTAATCATATTGTTAAGTATGAGAAAGTTTTTGAGATTGAATATGGTCCACATATTCTCTTAGACTTTTACCATTAACCATATGGTAAGTGTTGTTTTCTTTCATGAGCTAGGTTATGTTGTGGATCTAATGGGAAGGGAACCAGAATATTTTACCTTGTTAACTTTTTCAAATATTTGAAATGATATCATTGTTGTGTTTTTATTGCTATTTGACAATGTTGAAGGTAGGTATACTTTAAGTGCTTTTGTTTATGCTATTAACTTAAGTTCTTGGGATGTAGGTGATGTTATAGATTCGAGGACGAATACTTTTTAAGAGGGAGGGGATGATATGAATCATGGAGCCTCACAAAAAGCTCAAGAACCAATTATAAGATCAAGAGCCAAGAAGCTACAACAAGTCTTGAACATCCATTGTCAAGCCTACATGAGTAAAGTAAAGACAAATTTTGTAGACTCGAGTATGGAGGCTAAGGAAGAAGACTTGAAGAACTTCAATATGTATCACGTACAATTGGAAGAAGAGTTTGGTGAGTTGTGTAATCAGAAATGAAGAGGGGAGCTAATTACGAAACTTGCATCACTTTTGCAAACTTTCCTTACTTGGACAACTTTCCATATTTGTTCCCAAATTTTCCGTATATGGTTCCCACGAATTTAAAATGCATTTAAAATATTTTTAGGCCTTTATTTATCAATTTTAGTGCTTAGAATAATTAAGGATTTATTCTCCTAGAGGTAGATTTTCCTTAAATGCCCCAAATGTATTTTAGGAAAGTATTTAGCAGATTTTTTTCCTTGCTTTATTCTGAATTTATTAGCTTATTTTTAGGGTTTCTTTTCCTATTTAAAGGCCTTATTTTTAACCCTAAAAACTCAAGAATTCATATGATATAAAATGGCTTTGCTTTGCTTATTCCTTGGTTGAATTTACTTACTTTTTGTAGACTTGTCATAGGTTGCACGCTTTAGAAAAATTCAAGCATAATTTTATATCTTGTGTTTGTGAATTGTTACGATATTGAAATAAGAACATGTTCTCTTTGTTGACTTTCTAAGACAATTAATCTTATTTCTTATTTTGATGATAACAAACGTGTTTTGTTATTAGTCAATTTTCTGTGTTTTGATAGTTCACTGTGTAGAGAAAATTATAATGAGTCCAACGCAATTGGAATCGACTAGATCGGACTTCAAACGAGCAAGATATTAATTTTTGAAGATTGGAATTAAAATAATTATTTCGTTCGGATCAGATAAGGCGAGCTCGTCTTATATTTCATGCACTCATTTTTCTCAACCGTCAGATCTGTTTGTAGTTGAGATGGAAGGCCCAGATTGATTCATAATTTTGAATTAAAGAAAAAGGAAAATGTCAGAATTATTATCAGCCGTTCGATCGCATGAAGTCTTCATCTTATAGCGCACATAAATTCAAAGCAGAAAATAAATGAAAAATAAAAAGAAAATCAGAAACGATTCTCAGCCGCACGATCGCACTATCTCTCTCATCCAACGACTTCCAGACGTCCACGTACACTCGCGTGCACCCCAGACGCAGACGCGCCCCTGCACAACGCCAATTGCTGCTATACGCGTGGACCCCACCGAGTTTCTCCACCTTTTACAACGCGACACGTGGCCAGCTACTTCCCAATAAAGCAGATTTTCTTTTTTTTTGCACGTGAATTGACATATATGCCCCTGGTCTTTCAGTCAATGTTGCTTATGTCCTGACCCATGTTCTTTGCATTTCCTGACCGATTTTTGAATCTCTCTCACAACGGTCTGCTGCCCAGAATACCCCTGCTGCTCTAGATTTTATTAACAATATTATTATTAATAAATTCAAAATCAGAAATGCTTTAGCCTCTCATTGCTTGACACGTGGCCTTCTCCATTGACTTTTCTAAAGCAATTATTACACACTTTTGGTTGATTACTTTTATGCCCTTCCTGATTTGAATTTCTTTGAAGACTTAAAGAATAGAAAGTCATTTCAAGCCTTTCTCCATCAAATTCATTTTTTGGAAAAATATCAAACCGAAAATGGCTACTCTCTTCATCCTTTTTTTTCAAATTGAAGCTCCTCTCTTTTAAATCCTCACCATTGAAGCTCAATTAAATGAAGGAAGTTGGATGAATAGTAGAAAAACGGTAACATCTTTTATTGCCTATTTAAGAAGCTCAAAAATGGCAGATTGAAACACAACAAATTTTATAGGCTAAATTCTTATTGCTAAGTTCAAAAGTTCTCCATTTTTAATCTCTTGTTTAGCCCTTCTTGTGAGCTAAATTTGTGAATTACTAGCTATTGTTAAGGGCTAATTTTTTGAGAGTTTTATCTCTTAGTTTTATCTCTTATTGTGATCAAAATTAATTGTAACATTCATTCTTTGTGAGGATTTACTATTTGTAAAAGGTTAACTCTTAAACCTTAGTAAAAACAGTGATAGAAGTCGGTTGTCCTTGCTCCATGGAAAGGGTCATTGTTCGGGTTTGATCTTGATCCCGCTAAAAGGATTGGGTTACACTTGCTCCCGCAAAAAGTTAATACAAATTCCTGAGAGGTGCTCGGGGAGTGGACTAGGCCGCATTTTTGGCCGAACCACTATAAAACTTGGTGTCACTTTCTCTGACCTTTACTCTTGAATTTTTGCTTTAAATATTTATTCTCATAATTTATCAAAGCATAATTGAATGGTTAGAAATTATTTGTGATACTACACTTTCTATTATCATAGCATATTTGTTCACTTTGCTAAAAAGAATTCTAAGTGTAAATTTCATTCATATTGGTTGAACTTTAAAAGCCCAATTATTTTGTTAATCTAAAATCCTTGAATTGATTGAAAAATATTTATAAATTTGTAAAACCCTATTCAACCCCCCCCCCCTCTAGGGTTGCCTTAGATCCTAACACTCTTATTTCAAGATATTAGAATATTAGAATAATCTTTCACTTCTTATTTTCCAGTGTTTTGCCTAATTGTCATAAGGGGTTCTAGGGTTTGCATGTTAAGGGTTCTTTCTAAAAGTTACTTGTAATTATAGGGTTTGATATCACATCTCATGACCAGACAATTGAGTTTTTGATAGAGGATAAAATCAGAATTAATCTGAAAATTATTTAAATCAAGAAAAGCAAGACAGTGAAGAGGTCCCTCAATAAAACCTTCAAAAGAAATTATGACATTGAGCGATTGATTTTTCTAGGTAAGATAAATTCTATAATTTAATTTAATAGTAAGAGGGTTTGGGAAGTGAGAGAAAGGTTGACCAGTAGGTTGGCTAGTTGGTTGTTGAGGAAAAATCCAGTAGGAAAAGACATATGAGGAAATGATGCTTGAGGAAAACCAGGTTGAGCAAAAAAGGGTAAGTGACACTGTGCTACTGGGATTTGAGCACCAATTCATGAGACCAATTGGAGCAATAGGTGGAGCCATAGAAGTATTGGTGGTTGTATTATGTATAGGCCAACATTGGTAAAGATGTTTACTGGTCTAGATGTATTTTCTCTTTTAGTTGAAGATAAAGCCTCATAGTTTGTTTTCATTGAAGGGCTTTCTAGAGTTCTGATACCATAAAAGTGTTTGTACTTAAAGGAAGACAAAAAAAAAAGGAAAATACAAATAAAACCAATAAAGGAAATTGTAATGCTCACCATGAGAAAAAGTTGAGGTCAAGACAATGTATATCAATAGCCATTAGTGATACATGTGTCTAAATATAATTGGAGAATAAATAACATAAAGGATAAAAGAAAAAGAGAGAATATATGAGCATAATCAATTGAATTGTAACTATTTTCTCTATTAATGAGTTACAAGACATAAATATGAATAGTAATTACCAAGATTCAAACTTATAGGGTTATATTTTTTGAGCAAGTATGAAGATCTACAAATATAATATTTATGGAAAAAAAACATTTTTGTCCCAGAGTTTTCATTTTGTTTTTTATTCGGCCCCTGAGTTTTAAAACGTGACATTTCAACACCCTGAGTATTGATTTTGATATCAATTTTAGTCCCTACCATCAAAATTCTGTTAAATACTAAACAGAAATATGATGTGGCATTATTTGATTAGTTTTATATATTATATTTGATTATGTAGCAAATTTTAAATGATGTGGCATGGTGAATATATTATTATATTAAGAGACATTTATCTCACTCCCTTCCTCTCCCGCTTTCTCTCTCATCTCTTTTATCTTCTTCTCCTTCTCATGGCCATGATAGATCCTCTCTTACCACCCTCTTCATTTCCATCACACAAAAACACCAACTACTCTTCCACTATAACCATTAAACTTTCTTTCTTGAACCACCAAACCAATAGCCACCCAATTTACTTTATCTTCTAACTCACCACCAAAGACCCATGTATAACTTTACCTCAATGGATTTTTGCTTCACATCGCACCATCTATGTATTCCTCATTTTCTTTACCACGTATTCTAGTTTGACGTCGAAAAAATCAAGCTACCAGAGTTAACTTTAGACAAAAAAAAAACCCACATCATCTACCAATTGTAAACTTTATTTTTATCGAATTTCAGCCATTAATAACATTATCAAGCTCATTTACGCCCAAGCGAGCTACACCGACGTATTTGAACTTGACTCTGACGAATGAAGCTTCGTGGGTTTAAATCTGTAATGACCCAATCCTAAAGTAGGTCGAGATGGCGAGAACTTTCAGCTGAAATGTAATTGAACCCGACTTTGAAAGAAAAACCAATAGTTCGTTTGAATTTTTTTGCGTGGATATGTTTAAAATCTTTAATCTCAACAAATAATCATACAAGTTATTAAACCCGTTAAAAAAGTTTCAACCGAAGTTGTAATACGCCACCAGGGGTGTTCATCCCATCAGACAAATCCTAATGAAAGTAGATGCAATCATTGGGCACATCACCTCGATTTTCAAAAACTAAGCATTGAGTAAACTCAACCTATACATGCTTGCAAAAATTTCTACTTTAAACAAAAAAGAGTCTTTTCATTGATTAAATAATAAACAATTTACATAGAATGTTATGATGTCACATGTCGAAACTATCAACCTATCGACATGGCATCCTATTGTTCAAGTTCTTAATTACATACATAATATTCAGACAAATTATCCAGTTTTAGCCAAAATACTATCTCCCACTTAGTTCGAGCCCAAAAGCCTAAGTATGCTTTCTTTATTTCCAACCTCAAGCTTAGCAATGCATACCTGTTCTTGTCCCGAACATCCATAGGTAAAACCTTAAGATAAAACAAACAACACAGAGTAATTGAGAACACATTCAACAAGTTATTATTCCCCCGATAATCAATCCTTCATAACAGACTTTCCTTATTTTCCACTTTCCTTCACTTTATGCCCTTGTATACTTTACTTACTTTACACAATCACCCCACTATGCCATTGCACACTTACTTATCTTTACATCATTACTTTATTATATCATTGCATATTTATCATTCTATTATGCCATTGCATATCAATCATTCTATTATACCATTGCATACTAATCATTCCATTATGTCATTGCATACTAATCATTCTATCTGATTCCCAATTCAATATCACAATGCATTCTCATTATAAAGTAAGCATCAAGCCTTTACTTATTCATTAGACGTAATGCAACAAGACATCATTAATACAATACTTAGTATATGACTCAATGTTTAATTCAATATCATGCGATCATTGATAAGCAAACACATAATAGACTCGTTAATTTGTACATAGCAAATTATCATTTAAAAATATAATTTCAAACTTACATGATCCATCAAATCACAAGTTATAAAACATATGAGTCATGTGAGATTAGTTTCAACATAAATCGAACAGTACACGTTACTAATAAGTCTTTCACTAATCTTAAGTTTAGCTTTCAAGTTTACCCTTACTTAGCTTAACACCACTAAGTATGTGAGTAAGGTTCATTTACTTATATCGAAGTTTAGAATTAGTTTCGAAACAAAATAATTCAAAAACTCAACTTGATCCCCGAATGCCAAGTTCTTTATATGATAAGGGTAATAAGCCCCCCCCCCCCCCCCCCCCCCCCTTTTTCATCTCCCTTTTCCAATCTATTTACTTTAGGATTTGGGTCATTATTCACTAAACTACCATTAAGAAATTTAGTCCATTACTATCCTAATTCTTATTCTTATAAGATTAGGTGTAATTTCTCTTCAATGTACTCTTTTGACATAATTCAAGTACATTAATCATTCTATCTAATCATTTCCATTTCCCAAACCAAGTTTAATCTCTCTTTGTATTAATTAGTGTTGTCATGATCAATGACTAACAATTAATTTCTAACCTCAATAATAATATATCAAGGCACATATACAAAGAAGTCCTTTAAGTTAAGCTAACAACCCAACGTAACCATATCGTTAATCTTTTCTATCAATTTTGGTGTAATCTTTCATTCTATAAATGAAAGCATTACCCACCCTCCAATTAACTATCACTTTGAAACTTAAGTTAAACATTCTTCTTACTTACTAACTTAAGTCTACTTCTTTTAGGCAATACATTTTCATTAATGCTTAGAAGCCAATTACCTTATTAAGTAACATTATGCTATTTAGAGTTCTTATTATAGCAATAATGAATCATAAGGCTTATTAATTTTTAAGATCATCATCTTACATGGAATTTCTTAATCAACTTGCTTAGTTCATTTTTAAGTAAATGTATCTAAACTATGGTGAATGCCAAGTCTAGATTCTCTTTACTTCTTAGATATTTGCATGCTTGCTATTACATATCCTATTACTCATTCAAATATTTACCAATCACATGGTTTCTATTAAAGAGTCTAAAATCAATTACATGCTTTTGGGATTAACATGTCAAGTCAAATTGAGTAACATCCTCTTTAAGCATACAATTTACGTACCATTTCATTTCATTTCCATTCTTTATTCATATTTTAATCTCACCTTGGCCTTACCTTTATTTGGATAGGAAAAGCAATGAAGCACCTACAAGCATTCAATCAAACACAACAATACCAAGCATTAGTATGGATACTACACTTTAGCTTTAATATAAACTAACCGACACAATGCAAAACAACCCCTTATGAGTCCATACCCTTTTAATATTGTTTATAAACATTGTAATAAGGTTTAAGCATCTTCCCGGGACCCCGAAACAACCCCAAATCCGTGAGCACTAAAACAACCTCTATAATTTTAATACAAAAATACTGGGAAGGAAAGGGATCTTGGCCTCTTGGTGTAGTTTTATCTACTTTTTTTTTTCAATACTTTTAGTTTTCATATGTTGTTTCCTAACCCAAAATTAGAATTTTTAATATAGGATTAGGGAGAATTTTGAACCAAAACATAGCCAAACATCATTTTAATTATCAAGTGTTTTCAATTAGCTCAAAACTCAAACAATTACCTATAAACCCAATCAAATTTAAAATAGTTTTTGAAACCCTAAGTACCAATTATGTTTATAACCAAAATCAAACTCAAATAATCATATTTCAGTCATTAGAAGCAAAATCCCCAAATTTGTTCAAAATCGAGAAATGGAAACATACAATTTTAAGGTGGAAAACGAAAAGGAAATGGAAGAATACTTCTTGGATCTTCTTCTCCTTGAAAATTCACACGAAATTGAACTTGATTTGAAGAGTTTTGGTTGATATTTGCAAAAACCCAAGAAATTCATTTCTTTTTGCTCTTGGCAAAGGAAAAGAAAAGGTGAGGAAATGATGTAGCAGTTTTTTTGTCTTATTTTGAGGAAAAATGACTTAAAATTAATTTATATCAGTTTAATTATTTGTAACTTCCATGCAAACTTACTCATCCAAAAAGTGCCCCCATGCATTGCTATTTGGTCCAAATCTATTAATTTATCTCAAATTAACCCCTCCTCTAACTTAGCTATGGTTAAATGTCTTCCACCCATAGTTCAAAACTGTGACGACCTGTCACTTTTAAATAAATTAAATCAGAGAAAACAGCGGAAGTCTTTTATTTTAAGAAAAATTTGCGTGGTTTTGTTTGAAAATTGGCTATCCAAAAACCTGTTTACATCCTAATTTTCAAATCTAATAAATCCACAAAGAACATCAAGTCCCATTTCAGGAGTTCAAAGATGTATATCATATAAACATCAACATTAAGCTCTTATGAGCCAAATACAAAATACAATTCATTAAAGTTCTTAAAGTTCATCAAAATAAGACATAAACTTTACAAATCCATTAGTCCATCTCGAGGTCAACATCCCTCGATCACGCAAAGACCATCTCCCCTTCCACGGCCTCTAGCCAGGGCATTACCTGAAATTTTGTAATATCATGAGCTAACAAACTAAGCCCAGGTGAGAATAATAAGCATAAAAAGTAAAGATAGACCTCAAACTCGCATTTCGATTTGTGTCCAATTAATCTTACAAAATTCACTCCTAAAGTTCTCCAAACTCTAGGTAATTCTAATCCATTTTCTCCAAAGTATGACATTACTACACTTGTAGTCAATCCTCATCCATTAACTTGTTATGACAAAGAATAAGTAAAGTAAATAAACTTTGTATAAAATATAACATCTCGATTCTCTATATCATCAATCATAATCATGATTGCATGAGGACATTCCGTAGGATTCCACAATTTCTTTTATGCATGAGGAAGTAATGCGTACGTCCCGTAACTTACCATTCAACTCCCTATGTATGAGAAGTAATGTGTGTGTCCGTAACTTACCATTCAACTCCGCATAAGGAAGTAATGTGTACGTCCGTAACTTACCATTCAACTTCTATGCATGAGAAGTAATGTGTGCGTCCGTAACTTACCATTCAACTCCGCATAAGGAAGTAATGTGTGCGTCTGCAACTTACCATTCAACTTCTTTTCAATGATGCGAGATGTTATGCATATGTTTACATATGCTTGCAAGAGTAAATAAAGTAAATGTAAATGATAAAGCAACCGGAACATACATAAAGTAAAGGAGCAAAAGTAAAGACATAAAGTAAAGGACATAAGTAAAAATAGATAGTAATCTCGGACGAACGATATGTCGATCGAACTCCGGCATCAAATAATAAAAGTAGAATCGTAACTCGAACGATTAATCTATGCCTTCAAGGATTCTAAACTTCCAACATAATCCGAGGTTCTATTAACCGTTCTAAATACAAGTTGGATCTTTTAACTTCCAATAGTCCAATCTTAGTTTCGAAACGAATCTAACTTAGAATCTTCTAAGATTCAATACTTTCCTTGAGAACTCCTAAGTCCTCACTTAAAGGATTAACTCTTAATCCTAAGGGCACTAACTCTCAACCCTCTAATCTTAGGTTCGGACTCTAATCTTAGTTTCAAACTCTACAAACCTTCACACTTATTCAATTTCTATAATTACTTTAAATCCTAACTATTCTGACCTTTAATAAAAGATGACTTTGCTCCTAAGTCCGAAGGAGCAATCAAGCGAGTGGTTCGAAAACACCTACAATCGAATTATATCATACAATCAATAATTTTACCAACTATCGATCAAACATCAATTTAAACTTTTCAAACAACGAAAACTCATAAAACCCTCCCAAGAGGCTCTCGGCCATCACAAGGAAAAAGGGCCTCGGGTTTGGTTTTCCGGCTTTTAGGCAATCTAAAAGTGTTTCGAGTTGGTTTTAAGCAAATTCGATATTCCCGATTTCAATGGGTATCGATAATTAGGGTTTTTGAACATTAAGCCCTTTCCCGAATTGAATTTAAATAAACATTATTTCATTAAATTCTAACCCAAAATCAAACCCAAAAGGGTAAATTTCAAACGGGAAGGGTTTCGACTGAAACTCGGTTTTAGGGTTATGGGATAGTTTCCAAAAATACTTAAAACTACTCCCGTATTTACAAACACCGAGTTTTACAACACGAAATCGAAAGAAATAAAAGAAAACTTCATTAAAACACTATTTGGAGCTTAGGGTTTGAAACTTTACTTACCGAGAACTCCGTATAACACGAGCGGCAAGTACGAAGGGTAGGTGGAAAATGATCGTATGATCGATACCTTTCCACTGGACCCGGAATCAAGTCGATCGGGCAAGAAATGAACGAAAACCGAAAATCCTTTCTTCCTCTTTGATGCTCACGGGTTGGGGAGGGAAAATGGTGAAGTTTGTTTGGTCAATTTGAGTCAAAGATGTCTTAAAGAAGATGAAGTAAAAATATCTAGATATTTAGGTAATTGGAAATTACAATTTTGCCCTTCTTTGACTTTTAACTTATAAAACGAAACCCTAACATCTCAAACTATCCCAATGGTAATTAATAATTATTAATTGGCCTGTTAATAATTATTAATACCATTAAAACGTATTTAAATAAATAAAGCCATTAAAATGACTTAAAATGAAATAAACTACTAAATTCTAATTTACTGATAAATAAATGAACTTTAATTACTTAAATTAAAATAAAATAAAATAAAAATTTATCACAAAATAACGAGACGTTACAAAAACTAACCATGATTAATATTCAACCTAACCATGATTGACTAACCCAACTTCAAGAATAAATTATGCAATAATTCTTTCAACTCAAATAATTACGAACAATTCATAACTTAATTTATTAAAATAACTTATAGGCTTAGATAAATATTGTAACGTCCCGTTATTTTGGAGTGGAATTTTTATTTTTATTTTATTTTATTTTATTTTATTTTATTTTATTTTATTTTATTTATTTTATTTAATATTGTTTATTTATTTATTTATTGCAATTCAAGTATTTAGTTTAATTATTATTTTGTAATGTAATTTCAATTTTAGTACTTAATTTTGCCCGAAATTCATTTTTTATCGTTTTAATGTTTATTTTTCGCTTCGGTGACATTAATAATTATTAATAGGCCAATTAATAATTATTAATCACCTTTAGATTTATTTAAGATCATCGGGTTTCGTTTTATAAGCTAAAGGTCAAAGAAGGGCATAACCGTAATTTCCAAATTACCAAAATATCTAAAATCACTATTCACTCATCTTTAAAAAAATCACAAATTTGACCAAATTATTTCATTTTCCTCTCCTTCTCTCTTCTTCCACCGTAGGCTTCATCCACCATTGATGATTTCTTTCTTTTCTTTGTTTCTCATTCGTTTCTCGGCGGATCGTTGTGTTTTCGGTTGCGTTGGATTGGTAGGGACGAGGGCTACCTATCCAACCTAGCTTTTCGAAGTTTCCCATTCTCTAAGGGAAATCCCAAAAAGTAAGTTTTCAAAACTTTTTAGGTGGTTTTGTTCGTTTTTTATTGTAAATGAGTTTTGAAGTTGAAATCATGAATTGTTATCATGGAATTTGACGATTTTGAACCCGGATTTTCGAAAAACACTATTCACCCGAAAACACTATTCATCCGAAATCACTATTCATCCGAAAATGTAAACTTGTTCTCATATTAGATATGAGTTGTAATATGTTGTGCAATTGATGAATTGTAGGTGCGATTGCTCGGTTGTTGAATTGTGGGAAATCGGAGATTTGGAGAAAATCTTATTTGGCAAAGGTGAGAATAGTTAGAATTTAAAGTAACTATAGAAAGCGAATAAGTGCGATGATTTGTAGAATCAGAAACTAAGATTAGAATCCAATCTAAGGTTAGAGGGTTGTGAGATAGTGCCTTAGGATTTGAAGTTAATCCTTTAGGCGAGAAACTTAGGATTTCTCTATGAAAGCCTCGAATCTTAGAAGATTCTAAGTTAGATTAGTTTCAAAGTTTAGAATGGATCATTGGAAGTTAAAGGATCTAAGACTTGGATAAGAACGGTTGATAGAACCTCGGATTATTGGAAGTTAAAATCCTTGAAGGTTTAGGTTAATCGTTATGTTTTGATTCTTTACTTTATTAGCGGAGTTCGATTGATATATAGTTCGTCCGGGATCCTTGTCTATTTTACTTTATGTCCTTTACTTTATGTTGTTTCAATTACTTTAATTCCGCACTTTACTTATTTACTTTTACAAGGATATGCAAGCATATGCATATCATATTGCACCATAATATTTCGCAACATGCATTGAAAAAGAAAAGAAGGGGAGAATGTTGGAGCCTACTAGTAGTATCTGCATCACCTTCAGAAAAAGAAAAGAAAGTAAAAGAAAAGAAAGAAGGAGTTGAATGGTAAGTTGCGAACGTACACGTTGCTTCTCATATAGGAGGAGTTGAACTATTAGTTACGGACGTACACATTACTTCTCATGCATAGAGAGTTGAATGGTAAGTTACGAGTGGTACACATTGCTTCCTCATGCATAAGGGCAATGCGAAATCCTACAGGATGTCCTCATACATTCATACTTGTGATTGATGTATTAGAAAGTCGAAATGTTATAATTATGCAAAGTTTATTTATTTTTCTCATTATGTTATAACAAGTTTATGGATGAATAATTAAACTAAGTGTGCTAATTAATATCATCCTTTGGGAGAATAAGAATTTAAAGTAAACCTTATATATAGTATAAGGTATGTATGGAAAATGGGATATAAATGCTATATGCATTTACGAAACCATACCAGGAATATTTGGAATGTAGTTCCACAATATTATTGGAGATTTGGTAAGTAAAAGTGGAACACTTTGTTATAAACTCTTTGAATTGATGATAGTAAAGAGTAAGTATGTTCATGAACTCAAATCGAAATGCGAGTTTGAGGTCTATTCTTACTTTTTATTCTTATTATTCTCACTGGGCTTAGTTTGTTAGCTCATGATATTACAAACATTTCAGGTAATGTTTGGGATCGTGGAAGAGGAGCTGGTGCGCGCTTGATCGAGGGGATGATGGGGATTAAGTTGTTGTAAAAATCCATGTACATGGTTTTGTGAAATTTATATCATTTTGATGATTTGTACTTTGTAATTAGCTCATAAGAGCTTATTGTCGTTGTTTTATGATTATAATCATTTTGAACTCCTGGATAGGAACTTAGTGTTCCTTGTGTATTTTAGATTTTGAAATTAAGATGTAAACAGGTTTTGGCCAGCAAATTTTCAAACATAATCACGCCAAATTTTCTTAAAATAAAAGACTTCCGCTGTGTATTCTAATTTAAATTTATTTTAAAAGTGACGGGTCGTCACAAATATTTTAATTTATTTCTTAATTATTTCCAAATATGTTTTTGGCGAGGGTGCAATTGAGCATAAAATATACAGATTGAAGTTACATTTCATGTGGGGGATACTTGTTTTGTTTTTTACATGAAGGAAAACGAGTAAGAGAGACGAGGCTTATGTTTTATTCAGATCTGGTGAATGAAGATTTGAAAGGTTCGTCGATTTGTGGATTTAAAATTATATGTGACCTAAGATGGATTCACCGAAAAGGGGTTTGTGGCGGTGTTATACGGTGGATGGGACTCGAAGAAGGAGTTGAAAATTATTAATTATAGTTTTAATTTTATTTATTTGTTGGATTTGAATTTCTTAAAATATTATTCTTTAAAATCGTTTTTTATTTATATGTTTTGGCTTGAGAAATTGAAGAAGAAACCAGTTTTGCTTAAGAAATTACAGGTTATTGATTGAGAAATTGGAGAAGAAATCATGTTGCGTTTTAAAACTCAAGCGTCAAATAGAAAGCAAAATGAAAACTCAGGGACAAAAATGTCATTTTTTCTTATTATTTATAATAATTTAAAAGATCAATAATTGTACTCTTAACTTTATAAAAAATGTCATTTTTTCTTATTATTTATAATAATTTAAAAGATCAATAATTGTACTCTTAACTTTATAAGTTAAAAATAAAAAGAAATAGTACCACGTGTCGTGTATGAAAAAGCCGTCAACGACACGACGCCGCGAATGATCTCGAAGATCCTCGTTTTATTTATTATGCCTTTCTCTTTCAAATCCAGCGTGAACCCAGGATCATGACAGTAGCCAGTTTTCCTCTCTTTCAGTTTCTCACAAACCCAAATTAAACACGCTTCTTCCTTTTAACATACTCTCTTTCTCTTTGTTTTTTGAGCTTTTCAACCTTCAATCAATGGCGTCTCCAAAGAAGTTAGCTCGTATTCCGAGCGTTAGAGAACGTGTTGAAGATACTCTCTCTGCCCATCGTAATGAACTTGTTTCTCTCCTTTCCAGGTTCAACTTTAACCCCATGAAAAGAAAAGCTAATGTTTTGGTGTCTTTGTTTTTTTTAATGAATAATTTTCTGATTTTTTTTTTTATGGGTTTTAAGGTATGTTGATCAAGGAAAAGGAATATTACAACCCCATCATTTGATTGATGAACTTGAAAAAATCATTGGTGATGATCAAGATGGATTGGGCAATACCATGGGTCCTTTTAGTGATATCCTTAAATCTGCTCAGGTTAATTTCTATTTCTTTTTTTTAATTAATTTAACTTTTTGTATAATTTACTCTGCTTTGTTAAATGTAGACCTTAGTTAATTGGGGCCGTTTCAATTGCGGGTTTGGAAAGCCTAGGATTATGTAGTCTGAGTTTGTGTAGACCGTGTTCGGTGTTATGCACACTATAGAAACTATTATTTGTGAAGAAAAGTTGAAAGAATGAGTTTGAAAAAAAGTAAAATGATGTAGTGTAGTAACCCACATAATAAAAAAACATGCTATTCAAATTACCCCCGAAGTGTTTTGAATTTCTACTAGTGTCTGAGTTTGTCCATTAGTTTGAATGAATCAGAATCTCTTAATGAAACTTGTTATTTATAATTATATGTGATTATCGAAAGTTTTGAAATTTAATGTTAAGTTTCATTTAATCACAGGAAGCAATAATTTTGCCGCCATTTGTTGCGATTGCCGTTAGACCACGACCCGGTGTTTGGGAGTATGTTCGTGTCAATATCTATGAACTCAGTGTTGAGCAGTTTACTGTGTCTGAGTATCTTCACTTTAAGGAAGAGCTTGTGCAGGGACAGTAAGTTGTTTTGCTTTATTCAAACTTCTATCAGTGTTTTCTAAAGGGGACTTTTAGAATATTTGTTTTAGCTTTATATAGTTTGATTAATGTTCCAATAAAATTTATTTGTTCTCTGTCTTTTCATGAAAACATCTTCAGGTTCAATGAGAATTTTGTCCTCGAGCTTGATTTCGAGCCATTCAATGCAAACTTCCCTCGCCCCAATCGATCTTCATCAATTGGGAATGGAGTTCAATTCCTTAATCGTCACCTGTCATCAATCATGTTCCACAATAGGGACTCTTTCGAGCCATTACTTAATTTTCTTCGAGCCCACAAGTACAAAGGGCGTGTAAGTTCACTGAACATTGTTACTTTTTAAATTGATTTTTAGGACTTAACTGAAGTAGCTTTTGTCCTGAATTTAGTAGTAATTACAGGATCTACAATACAGTATCATATCATATTTAACTGAATAATTAAGACCTCAATTGTAGTTCAGAATGTAATGAAAATGTACCGAAGGAAAACTGTTTAAAATTTTGTTTTAAAATCATTAGTATTCTAATAACAGACTTCTGCAGGGAATGATGTTAAATGATAGAATACAAAGTATATCCAAACTACAGTCTGTATTGTCCAAGGCCGAGGATTACCTTTCTAAGCTGCCATCAGAATCACCCTATTCCGACTTTGAATATGTGTAAAAGTCTTGCCCTTTCTTACATGATTGCTAGAATTTTATTAATTGGATAATTGAAGAAGGAGGTGATAGTTATTTTGCTATTTCCCATTGTAATTATGCAGATTACAAGGAATGGGATTTGATGCGGGTTGGGGTGATACGGCAGGACGGGTGCTGGAGATGATGCATCTTCTCATGGACATCCTTCAAGCTCCTGATCCCTCAACATTAGAAACATTTCTAGGGAGAATACCGATGGTTTTTAACGTTGTCATTTTGTCTCCACATGGTTATTTTGGGCAAGCAAATGTTTTAGGTTTGCCCGACACCGGTGGCCAGGTACCGGAAGCGGAAATTCTCTTTTGAGTTAAATAGTATTACAGGCCTTAGCATCAATGCTAAAGCCAGAAAATGCTAAAATAATGACTCTGTTTTTTCCTTGTTGTACTTTCAACTTTGCAGGTAGTTTATATTTTGGACCAAGTTCGTGCCCTGGAGAAGGAAATGATTCTTCGAATCAAGAAGCAGGGGTTAGATGTAACTCCTAGGATTTTAATTGTAAGTCTCCCTTTTTGGCCAACTTCAATGAGTAAAACTCTAACACTTAGGTATAGGAGGAGCTCTTATTGACCTGTTATGTTGTGGGTCGAGAATATATAAAAGATTAAGTGGTCTTGAGTTCCAATCTCAGCAATATCATTTTCTTCCCATTTTTTAATGTTCCACGTGATTGGGCCTCGTATAAATGTTTGAGTCCACAGGTGAGGTGAAGCGTTATGAATATATAAAAGATTAAATTTTACTTAGTTCAGTCAAAATGATGCCCTTTCCTTTGAAGACCTCTTATTTTTCTTCAGAGTTTTATTTGCATATCTGATCATGACTATGGTTACTATAGGTTACTAGGTTAATACCTGATGCCAAGGGAACTACATGCAATCAGCATCTGGAAAGAGTCAGCGGAACTGAGCATTCCCACATTTTGCGTGTTCCTTTTAGGTCAGAAAAAGGAATTCTTCGTGAATGGATTTCAAGGTTTGACGTGTGGCCTTATCTTGAGACCTTTGCTGAGGTAATCCTTTTCCCTGATAGATAACTTTTTTTTTGTAAACTGCTTGATTGTTATTGGCTATAACGATCAACCCTTGTTGATTACACAATCACTGGCTTTTTTATTTGCATTCCTTTAAATCTACACTTAACTGCTTGACTGCAACTCTTTACTTCTATTAATGATTCATTGTTTTGATCACTTCCTATCATTTTTTCCGTCGACCACAGACAATTTATCTATCAAACTAATTAAATATAAATGCCTTTGTTATTTTACTGATACAATTTTCATTCTTTAGTTTTATTATGCATCAGCTGACTTTTGATGTTTATTTGCTTTTGGGACAGGATGCTGCAAGTGAAATTGTGGCTGAGTTGCAGTGTATTCCAGATTTTATCATCGGAAACTACAGCGATGGGAATCTTGTTGCATCTTTACTGGCTTCTAAAATGGGAGTTACTCAGGTTAAGGAGTTTTTAATGTTTCATTTGTGTAAATCCGTTGTTCATGGTAAAGAAATTTTATAGTTTGTTTTCCAATTTGCAGTGCACTATAGCTCACGCATTGGAAAAGACAAAGTATCCCGAGTCAGATATATATTGGAAAAACTTTGAGGAGAAATATCACTTCTCATGTCAATTCACTGCTGACCTAATAGCTATGAATAATGCAGATTTTATCATCACTAGTACATATCAGGAGATTGCTGGAACGTATGTCTTTTATTATTCGTTAGCCAGTCGATACCTTGTTTGGATCAATTTTGTCAATGTGGTCCGACCTTATATTTGATGATGATGATTTTTTCTGTCTTATATTTTATATCAAGTATCTGGATTTACCACGTGCAATTGAATTTTTGTCTGTAAATTTTTTAATTAAAAAAAGGTAAAATATTATTTAGGTCCTTAAACTTTCACTTGCTTTAATTCTGTCATCCTTTGATTAAAATTCCCTCTTAAAGAAAGAAATTTGTTGTCATCTTGGTTCGATGATTTGAATGTTGAGATAAGACATGGTTGAAAGAAGTTTGCTGATGAACTTTGATACCAAATTGTGTAGTGGTTAGAAGTGAGATGTCACTAGTTTACTGCGCAGTCCGTATCTATGCTACACTTTTATTTTCCCCACAAAAAATAGCCTATTGAGCGTTATATTGATCAATGCTATATTGTTATGCGCTTCTTTGTCATATCGATTTGTGGTTTGTAGTTTTCCGATTTCACCCATAGCTTCATCTTGAAATTATGCTGGTAAAGGTATTACTTTATTTTTTCCTTTGTAAGCAATTTTTTTTTTTTAATTCTTACCAAGTATATGCTGTAGTTTATATGCTCAAAATTTCTTACTGCCATCAGAGATTACCATACCTTAGTTATGTGTTTAATTATTCCAGAATATAGCTGTGGATGTTAAAATGAGATGGACATGATTGTGCCTAGATGTATAACTGCTAATGACCTTAGCTACACAATTTGCTGAATCAGCTGTATCTTACTTGTAGGAAGAATACGGTTGGTCAGTATGAGAGCCACACTGCTTTTACGCTTCCGGGGCTCTATCGAGTTGTCCACGGAATTGATGTCTTTGATCCAAAGTTCAATATCGTCTCTCCAGGAGCAGACATGACCATTTATTTTACCTATTCTGAAAAGCAGAAGAGACTTACATCATTACACGAGTCACTGGAGAAGATGTTGTATGACCCAGAGCAAACTGATGAATTTGTGTAAGCCTTCTCTTTGTTCAATTACTCTTTCCTTACATGTCGCATGTTTGCATACTAATATGCTCTCTGGAAAAACACCGCGTGGATAAAGCCTGTTTTGAAAAGCTTTAAGATTTTGTACATCGGGATTGACCTGTTGTTTCAAAAAGGAACTAGTAAAATGTTTTAAGCTATAGTACTCTAACTAAAAATCTGCAGCAGCTACTGTTGGATCTCTCCAAAATTGTTTTCAAAGACTTGCCTATAAATCTGAATAGCATAATTATGTCTGGTTTCCATTGTTAAGCTTGACATTATTGATTAAAGTCTGCGCAGTTCATATGAAGGCTTAATCTCTGCTTTCCATGTATACAGCGGCGCATTAAATGATAGGTCGAAACCTTTGATCTTTACAATGTCAAGGTTAGACAAAGTAAAAAACATTTCTGGACTAGTTGAGCTGTATGGCAAGAATACAAGATTGAGGGAACTAGCAGACCTTCTTGTCGTTGGTGGTTATGTCGATGTTAAGAAATCCAAAGACAGAGAAGAAATAGGAGAAATTGAGAAAATGCATGACCTCATGAAAAAGTACAACTTGCACGGTCAGTTTCGTTGGGTATCAGCTCAAACAAATCGAGCACGTAACGGCGAGTTGTACCGCTATATTGCAGATACGAGGGGTGTTTTTTTCCAGGTCGATGATTACAAACTTCTCTGTTTATGTATGCCCCGTTGCTTGTAATATATTGTCCTGAGCTTCAAATTTTCAAATTACAGCCAGCATTTTATGAAGCATTTGGACTAACTGTTGTGGAGGCCATGACTTGTGGGCTACCGACATTTGCGACTTGCCATGGTGGTCCTGCTGAAATCATTGAACACGGTACATCGGGGTTTCATATCGACCCATATCACCCCGATCAGGCTAGTGCGCTCTTGGTAGATTTCTTGAAAAATGCAAGGAGGATTCAAGTTGTTGGAATAGAATTTCTGATGCTGGGTTACAAAGGATTTATGAAAGGTTACTTCTTTTTTACAACTTCTTACTACATTGCATTATGCTGTACAATAATATGAACATGTGGTTTTAGGTATACTTGGAAAATATATTCTGAACGATTGATGACTCTGGCTGGAGTTTACGGTTTCTGGAAGTATGTTTCGAAACTCGAAAGGCGTGAGACACGTCGGTATCTGGAGATGTTCTACATCTTGAAATTCCGTGATTTGGTAAGTACTTTTTTATTATGCATTTAGTCAATTTAGTATCTTAAGAAGGCGTTCCAAAGGTGAAAAAATCTTATGTTATCCAAAACTTAAAATGGTTGGGGAATAACTTTTGGAATTGTTTAAAAATGTTTTTGAATAAAGAAAGTGTTTTTGAAAACACTTATAAATTTTATTCCTAACGGGTCAGTTGTATTTATTGTTGTCTCTTGTTTTTAACTTGATTTGATTTTGTTGAATTAGGCAAAATCTGTTCCTTTGGCAAGCGAAGATCATTAATCCACTGAGGAAAGAATACTGCTTTACAAAAAATGTAACAGATTTTTGTATATTTGAATGTAAAATTAAATAAAGTTATGTTTTTGTATAATATTTGAATGTAAAAAAAAAGGTCAGTACTTATCCAAACGATAACGGATATGTAAGGGCACTCCTGCTTTGTTTAGATTTTAATGTCCACTTTCTATCCACTACTAATTAATTGTTTAAGATTTTAATGTCTATTTTCTAATTAATTATTAATTTATTATTATAAAATCAATAAAACTAATATTATATGCTTCAATAATTATAATTATTTTGTTATAAATAAACTTAAATATCGACAAATTTTAGTAAATTTGAAAATATGATATTTTACTTTCAAATACATATCTAATTAATATATATGTATATATATTTTTTGCTCTAGTGTGTTCGTTGATAGTTGGGGTCGATTTCGAAGGTTCGAGTCTTCCATCCTTTAATTTGATATAATATCTAAAAAATTAAAAATAAATATTTAATCAAATTAAAAATAAATAAACATTTAATCAAATTTATTTATTAAAAACTTAAACACAACTTAAAATGTGACGTGGATTAAACATATTAATAATCTACTAACTTTAAGTTGCGATATAATTTTTAAGCGAAAATTGTGATTTATTTATGAATAGATATTTTCATCAGATGTACATAACTCTCATTTTATAACACTTTTCTTCTACGCTGTCAAATTGATATTTTGATTTGATGTGAATAATGTATCCAATAAATTTATTTGAATTTAGTTAAATTGTAATTACAATTTGTTTTACTCTAGTAAATTTTATTTGAAACCTTTGAGCATCTTTGGTTACCAATCACAAAGGGTAAATCCTTTATTTTTTGGTAATATTTTTTGTTCCCATCTCTAATTTAAAATTGTAGTTTTATGGGTTGAGTTTGATTTATTGTCGGTTAATTTTCTAACTCAAATCAACATGTTAAAAAGGATCAGTTTTTCTAGTTTAGAAAAAAAAAAACTTAGTTGGTGGTTGGATCTTAAGTTATAAATCTTATTAACCTCTAATTCAAAATCTTTGAATTCAAGATAGATGTTTTTAGCCTATATTTTAAATTATTTTCATCAAATAGTTTCTCTCTACATATAGTTTTTCTTCCTTGCCATCTCTGTAGCACAAAGCATGCATTACTTGATTTGTTATTTTAGTATTGCTGTGGGTACATGGATAAATATTTTCTATAAAAATGAAATTTGAAGCATTCCTATTATTACACCATATCTTTCAAGCTATAGTGCAGAGATTAGTTGGGCATTAAAGTAGTGATTTTTATTGAGGAATGACCAATAATTACGGAGGAATCAAATATTTGTGTGATTAATTTAATGTTTGTTTGTACAGTGTCATAATCACTTTTCGTATAAACATTACTTTCTTTTATTTTGCTTTATTTTAAAGGTAATTTTTCAAATACGTTAATTTGAAAAATTACCTAAATTACTAATAAGTAGTATGATCAGCCATATAATTTATTTCAAATTTATCAAATTAGTAATTTGATTTCTTGTTAGAGTGTATCTAAAAGTATTTTGTTTTAACATATTTTGTATAATTATACTTTTATGGGCATAATTTTATAGTGCGGTTATTATATTAAACTTAAAAATAATTGTTGTTAGATTGTGGGGTTAAAATTCATTTTTTTTTATAGAGTTTACTAGTTTTTATCCATAACTAGTCTTTTATCACGTGTTTTCATTCTAAATATAGTAATATTTAAAACTTTAACATATTTTTTTTATTTGTTTTTTTTTTTTGGTAAAGTACCCTTTGGTCCCTAAGTTTTGGAGGTCGTGTCTATTTGGTCCCTGGGTTTTCAATTTGTGTCTAAGTGGTCCCTGAGTTTTGGATGTTGTGTCTATTTGGTCCCTGCGTTTTCAGTTTGTGTCTAAGTGGTCCCTGAGTTTTAGATATTGTGTCTATTTGGTCCCTAGATTTTCAAGAACTATTAGAAATAGGTTTAATTGGTCTTTAATTTAACGTATTCGTTAACTTCTTACCAGATTATTGACTTAACGCTAACATAACATGTGTAATTGGTCAAAATACTAAGATATGATTAAATCTTTCGTCAATCTAGACCTAAAATTTGACATAATTATTAATCTTATGTCAGTATTTTGATCAATTAAACATTTTATGTCACCGTTAAGTCGATATTATGTTAATGAGTTAACAAATTAAGGAAGAATTAAAGTTGTTTCTAATAATCCAGAGACTATTTAGACAAAACTTGAAAACTCAGGGATCAAATAGACACAATATTTAAAACTCATGGACCAAATAGACACAAATTGAAACGCATAGACCAAAATGACACAATATCCAAAACTCAGGGACCACTTAGACACAAATTGAAAAAGTAATAGACACGACCTCTAAAACTCAGGGACCAAAGGAGTACTTTACCCTTTTTTTTTTGCTTTATATATCTTTTGTGAAATGATTTTTGTTTTATTAAATTTTCAATTATTAAACATATTATCATGTTATATTTAAGATTTAAATTATCGAATTATATGTTTTTTTTATTATATTACTAATTCAATGAATTATATATGTAGTTTCTTTTTTATTTATTTGAGATAATTTTTTTAATTTTAAAATTTATACTACCAAATAAAGAATAAACAGTTTGTTCAAAATCTATATATATATTTCTTATTTTTTTTAGTTAATTTATTCATTTCTAGATTATTGATTTATAATATTACTTATAATTCAAGAAATTATATTAGTGTTTTTTTATTTAAAAATATTTCTATTAAAAAATTTAAAGTTTATTTAAATATTATAAAATACTATAACCCTTACTAATTCAATAAATTATATTTTCCTGTAGTTGTTTTTTTTTTCAATCTTAACTCTTTTTTTATCTTATTTTTTAAAACATTTTAAGTATTTTTTTAGTTATTTTAAAATCAAATCACCATCACCTTTATTAAATAATTTATTATTTGAATACTTAAATATAATTTTTTTAATAAATCTAAATACCGAATATTTATTCATTTTAATATCGCATTCATTTTCATATGTTGTACTTAATTTTTCAAATATTTTGTAATTTGATGTTATGAAAGCAATCAAAAGCCTAGGAATTTATTTAAAATTTGACCATTTCTAATTCATTGAAGAGAAATATTATAATCTTATTATATAAAAAAGGATATAAAAAAAAAGAAAAATATATGAGAAAATTATAAATATCAAGAGAAAAAAAGTCACTTTACAAAATAAACCTTTTTTTTTTACAACTCCAAAATTTATTTTTCTAGAGGTATATATGAAATTCTAAAAATGTAAATGGTCATTGAATATAAAGTGGAGAATAAATAACAATGACATATTTAGTAATTTGGTGATTTTAAAAAGGTATATATATAATGACATGTATAGTAATTTCAAGATTTTAAAAGGGGTATAATTGTCCAACAATATTTCTCAAACATCCCACCTTTTATATATTAAGGATATGTTATTATTACTAACATATATATGATATTATTTGTTCTAGAAATGTGATTTTACATTATTATTTTCATATGAATTGATTATATAAATCCATTATATATTAATAATCTCTAGGCTATATCGTATAGTGACTTATCTTATACTTGATTTTTATTTTTAAAACTCAGTGACATAAATTCAAAATTATATGATAAGATAGTTCATTCTTATGGTTTATTTTCACTTTAATAAAAAATATTTATTGAATCATGGTTTTTTTTTCTAATTAAAGAAATTGTTTTGTATTCATATTTTTTTTTCTTTGAATTATGAGTACCTAAGTATGGCTTTTTATTTAATTCATATTTTAGAGTTTTTCTATATTAATAGTGTTGTTGTTAAATGTATTATTTTATTTCTTCTTATATAATTTTGTTTAACAATAAATAATCTATCTGGTAGTTTTTTTTAGTGGCTTTAGTGGCTAACTATTTTATTAAATTACTTTATCTTTATGAATGGTTTATGTATCAGGAGATGTAAAGACCCGACTTTTCAGAGTTTAAAAAAAACTTAGTTAATGCAGTGGAAGACTCAATAAATGACATTTATTGAAAAATATGAAAAATCCTCAAACAAATAGTCAAATAAATAAAATCAACAACTCCGGAGTTACAACCTTTAAAACAAAACAATGAACTAAATCAAATAACAAAATGTTTTAAAACTAGCATGAGTCTCAAATCTCATAAAACAAAATATAGTCAATAAAATTCAAGTACTTTATTCTTAATCCCAATGAAAATTAAAGATGCATTTGGCTAGCCACCACAACATGAACTCTCATCTCTTCCACTTCATCAACTGCCACCTCTCGGTCCATTGTTACCTGAAAAGAAACCACAAATAGCACTGTGAGGCTAAAGCCAGTGAGAAAACGATCTAAACGAAGGTAAAGTTTTAAATAGTCTCTAACAACTTATACCGAGTCCAAACACTCAACACTCTCCAATGTCTCTTTCACACAAGACGTCACTTAAACCTCACATTCAATCTCTTTACACGAATAGGCAATTAATATCTAATTTCATCTCCAAGACCAACATTCATAATAATCCTCCCAATACATATCCCAAACCGAAACATAAGCCATCTCTAAATTAACTAACAAACATAATCAATCAATCAATCATTCATACCATCCACTAATAAGGCGGTCTCTCGGGACTACAAACCTTTCTTAGGCACTTAGTTACAGTCGTAACCATAACTAATCCCCTAATGGATCATTCATACGAGCAATGTCCATTAGTTGTTATGAGCTCACTCTCATAACTATTTATTTTTACTACATATGAGCTCGTAGCCTCATACTAGTTTAACACATCTGTCAAGTCATCATTCCACAATCTCTTTACATTATCCTCTTGATAATGTTAATTCACAATCAGCAAACACAATTAAAATACAGTAGCTCAAAGATTCTAATTAAAGCATGCAAAATACATCATTACGATAAAACTGCCGAAAACCGTCAAAACTAATAATTCGATCCTAATCATGCTCAACTCAAAACTCATGCCAAATCACCATAAAATACTCCATGATATTCCATAATTAACTCCCAAATCAATCAGAATCAAATAGAATCGAAAAACATCAAAAACTACCGAAAAACGACTAAACTAGTTCTAACCGAAAAATTGTTTCACCAAATGATTTTTCGATATTTCCATTATGAGTTCACTTCCTAAAGCTCCAGAATATCATATTTAAATATATACAAACATACAATCCACAGTAAGAGCCTTAGATTTCTCTAAAACCCCACCAACGATAAACCGTTAACTCACCTCGATATCGCTTAAGTCCAAAAATTAACGCTACTTCCCTTGAAGAATCAGACCTGAAAGAAGGTCCTAAGTAACTTAAAATACAAATTAAAATATCCTAAAATTATACAAAAGGTTTGGGGTTCGATGGATCAAAGAACGGAAAACAAACGACGAAGGGAATTGGCTAAAATTGGGGAGTGGGTGGTGTGTGGGCCGCGGCTGATCATGGCCTTCGGGTCGTGGCTCGGTCACGGTTTCAAGGCTATGGAGATCAATCTTGATGGTTCTAGGTAATAGGATCGGTAATCAAAATCGATTGGGTGTTTGGCCAAGGTTTGGAAAATTGAAAATTATGGAGGTTGGATCAAGGGTTAGGGTTCTTGGTGTTCATAAGAAAAATAAATAATAAAATTCCAGAATTTTAATGATTGATAAATCAATCATGAATGCTTACCCGCTAAACGAATTTCGTGAAAAAGGCTTCTGATTCTCCCTCCTCGATTCCGTGAGATTACAACGATCTCCTAATTAACAAAATTGATGAAAACTCATCAATTACTAACCCTAGGCTCACGAAAACAAGAAGAAAAGAGGAAGAGGGTTTTTTGTTACCTTTGTGTCCAAAATTGATTCCCAATACGCTTGAATTCAAACCCCGAATCGATGAGCAACGAACCAACGAGACGAAATGACAGAATTCCTTCTCCTTCTCTTTGTGGGTGGCGGCGACGGCTTGAGAGGGGAGAGAAGAGAGAGTCCAAAGGCTGATTATTACAAATGGGAATGTCATTTTAGGTTAAAATCCCGAGTTGCCATAATTACGAAATTACCACTCACCTTAAAACGTCAATAACTTGGTCGTCGGGTCTCGGAATGACTAACCGTCAGTTGCGTTGGAATCTTGACATCGAGACGATCAATTTCATGTCAAAATATTAGTCAAATCACAAGGTTCAAATTTCGAGGTTTTTCGGGAAATATTACCATTGTTAAGATAACACGGTATTTCTATTCTAATTAATCGATCGAGCCTGATTAATATTATTTTAAAAATAATATTCATTTTTAAGTTTATCGTAACGGGGCGTTACAGGAGATGAGGTTAAAAATTACTATGATTTTGATCTCATGTTTTCTTGCGGCTGGAATAAGACAATGAGATTTTGATAACAAACAATGAATCTCGATCAATTGCTTTTATATTATTCCCTGAAGTGAATATTCTAATATCCAATGATCAATTATAAGAAGGACGAGGCCATGACCATGATTGTAGTAGAGAAATAAATATTGTCTTGTATCATGATAGTTATAATGATAATTCTTCAAATTAAAAAAAAAAATACACACAATGAGGAAAGAGGAAAAGCTTCACAAAACAAGAGCTTTCAATTTTGTGAAAATCGATTTTTTTAATGTGTGGTTTAAAAGGGCATTAGTCTTGTACCTGTTGTACATCCAAATACTTAGCTACATTTAATCAAGCCCCATTAAAGAAAATTTTACATAATAAGATGGTAAGATATTCGACCCATTGATATGATACCCTATGATGTTGATGATTTCTTGAATTTTCTTGATGAGAATATTATTTTTGTTAAATAAGCAATCAACACTTAGATTGATAATGAGGACATCCAAAATTTGTAGTATATTGTTATATGCCAAAAACATGCTAAAATTGATCCTCTCGTAGGAGGTTGTGAATACATGTTGAGTATGTTCCTATTCAATTATCAAATATCACAAATGAGAGATAATATTTATTACATGATTAGTTCTCATATTGACGAAATACTTTTCCAACATTAGGGGGAGAAATTAAAAAAAGTTGAAAAGGTTATTAATGCTACAATTAACGAGTTTAAGCCGCACTTGAAGTGTGGAAATTCAATTGGTTCTAAAGATAAAAAAACCTTTTTACATCCGAAGTGTGGAATGAAAAATGATTTTAAAGATAAAATATGTAAAAAAAAAGGCAATACTTAAAATGATTCAATTGAAAAAGTAAAGGTTCTGGAAGTAGACAAAATGTAACGACCCGTTCCCGGTAAGTTGTTAATTTTAATAATTATTAAATTTATTTTAATAGTTATTAGGATTTCTTTTAAGTAATTAGATATTTAATGATTTTTCTCTAATATCTAACCTTTTGGAAAAAAATAATAATAATAATAATAATAAAAAAAAAAAAAAATATATATATATATATATATATATATATAGGCTTCACGTGCATGAGAGAAGGGAAGAAAAGAAAAAAAAGGAGAAGGTTTGACACAGAGAACAGAACGTACAGAGACAGAAAGAAAAAGGTAGGGTTCCATATTTCTCTTCTGCTTCTTCCTCTTTGCCGCCACCATGATGGGGTTTAAGGCCTAATTTTGATCAATTTCTCTTCCATTCATTTGAATCTAGGTGAACGTTGAGGAGTTTCGTGAGACTCGGGAAGTTTCATCGGGATTTCAAGGTTTTTGCAAGCAAGGTAAAAGTCTTCTTGCTTGTACAATTTTGTTTTGGTTCTTAATTAGAATTAAAAGAATTGGCCTTTTCTTGAAACCAAATTCACAAACCCTTTGATTTAAACCTTGAATCAAAACCCTAGAAACCCTAACCTTTGATTCTTGAAAAACCCATTCTCCCTAATCCTTGATTTTAATGAATCATTACCGGAACCAAAAAGGGACCGCTGCCGCCCCCGAAGAGGCACGGCAAAGCAGCCCCTTTAGGGGGGTGCTTTGCGTTTTTGTGCCGTTGCCCCGTCCCGTTTCGTTCGCTATCGTTAGTTTGTAATTTTAGTTGTTTATGGGTCAGGTTTTAAGCGCGTTAGACCTTGTTTTCAGGTTGTGGACGTGTGGAAAAGAAAGGACATAAATCTTAGGATTCTTTTAATTAAGGTGAGAATTTAGTTAATCTTTGATTGATATCATGTTTTATTTTCTTTTTCTTTATAAGTATGAACTGTTTATGGGTTGTGTGATTGGAGTAATATTTTGAGTGCTGATATAATAGGCATGAATTGTATGAACATATGGTTCGTTTGAATTGGAGTTAAGGATTTAAGAATTAATGGCATGCATGCTTTGGATGACATTATTTGATGTTAAAAATTAGATTTTTTGGCTGGTTGATTTTAAAGTGTTAAATATATGATTTCTAGTCTCTTTTTGGATGTTTTAATGATCTTGAAGTTTCTGGATTTTGATATTATTGTAGTAGGATCGATAGAGCCTTATGTGGAAATTAGTCCAGTCGAATTTTCTTGGGTGTTTAGGTGGGGGATTAATTTTGGATGATTCTTAAGTGTATCTAGATGACTTAGGGGATGTTCTTAAGTCTTTAAAGTTGCTGAAAAATTTTATTAAAATTTTCTTATCGGTTAGCGCCGAAAAAGAAGTAAAACCGCACTAGTTAAGCTAGTTTGGCTTTTTGGAGTGAGATTTCTTTGGGGAACCGTCTCGTGAGTTAGAGATCTAATTTTAGGTATTTTTAGACCCTTTTAACGCTGAAAATACATTAATTTTCAAGAATTTGGAATTTTTGAGTTTTAGCCTATTTAAGGTCAGTTTTAGGAGGAAACGAGTTTTCTGGGCTAGAAACTGGACCTAGGCTTTGTCAAGCATTCTGGTAGTGATGCTTTCTTTAAAATCACATTATTCGATGCCTTAAATAATGTGGTTGTAGGTTCGCATTAAGTAGGGTCATACTTAATGAAGAATAAACCGTTAAGGGGTGAATTAGAGTTGTGCACAACTTAATTACACTTAGCGGGGTAGGTTCATTCCATTTGATCAATGGGAGAGAATAAACTTGTAGGTTCGCATGTTAGTCTTGCAAACTCATAAGAAGAATAACTCAAAAGTCGAAACGTGGTGACACGGGTTCAATACTTTGAGTGTGCGGCTCACTTTAATTGCGAATAAAGTGGAGCTAAGGCATTGGGTAAAAATAATATAAGCATGAGATTTTTTCTAGAGTTGAGATTATGCCTTGGAAGTTGAGAGTTATTTGGAAGTTGTGAGGCTGATTATGGACTTAAGGAATTTAGAAAATTTCTCATGGCAATGCTCTTAAATTAACTTTATTCTCACTGGGCGTAGCCTCATGATGCTACATTGTTTTATTTTTCAGGTAATAAGAAGAAGAAATCTGGCAAATGATGGGGTCGTGGGCGGTGATTGGTTGGGCTTGGATTTACAAGCCGGCGTGTTTATATTTCGTTCTTGTTTAGTGGACTATCGGGATTTTATTTCCATTATTTATGTTGATTTTCATGTTTTGCTTGTTCTAAAACTTTGAATAATTGATTTGAATTGTTCGTTTTAAACTGAGCTCAAATAAAATTTTATTGATGGATTTTGGATTAGTGGAGATTTCATTGTGAACGAAATAAAGCTTTGTTTAGTTTTGACTATAAATGAGGAGTATTAAATTTGAGTTGCTGTTATTTATGTTTCCGCTGCATTTTAGTTAATTTCCATGTTTTGGGAATTTTGGGATGTTACACAAAATAATACTAAAAATCTAGATGAAGGTCAAGCAGTTAAGAAATAGTAAAAATGATGAGATTCGATTAATTATGTCATGACACGAAAAATATCGAATCAAAGAATTGCATATAATATTGCTCTTGATATCTTAAAATGTGAGGATTGTGAACCAAAATCTGTAAAAGAGTGTTGACATAAAAATCATTGGCCTAAGTGAAAAAAAGATCAAAGAAAATCAGGCTCACTTTTCAAGTCTAGTTGTGTATAAAAAGATGTCGCAAGCGCCATCTCATGGATTAGTCACAACATATTTATATGATTTTCTTCAAAGTGAGATCTATATAAAATATCCTAAAGGATTTCGATACCCAAGGCATACTTTCAAATTCTTAAGAAATATATTTAATCAAGTTATAAAGATCATTATATAGATTGAAACAATCGAAGCGAATGTGGCTGTTTAGTGAATATTTGTTGAAAGAAGACTATCAAAATAATCCTATTTGTTCATGTGTTTTTATAAAGAAGTCACAATTAGAATTCACCATTTTGCTGTATATGTTGATTTTTAATTTTATTAAAAACTCTTGAAGAGTTTGCTAAGGTAATAAATTATCTTTGAAAGGAATTTGAGATGGAGGATTTGGAAATCAAAGTTTTACCTTGGAGCTTGCAAATTAAGCATATATCGGATGAAATTTTTATGGATCAATCAACTTATACACAAAATGTCTTGAAATGATTTTACATAATGATAAAACACATCTATTTCAATGGTTAGTTTTACTTAATATTAAAAATGATCTTTTACACTCTCAAGAAGCCATATAATTGTAACATCCCAGATTTTTTCAGTTTTACAAATAAAATAACATTATTATTACTATTATTATTATTGAGTTAAAATAATAATAATTATTATGGTTTTGTTAATTTAGAGTAAGTATTGTAGCTAAATTTTAACGTTAATACAATGTGATGGTGTTTCGGTAATTATTGACTTTATTTTATTTTTATGGTTTTTCTAATTTTGGAATACTCCGTTGCAATCATCTCGTCATCACGACTCCAACACAATTGACCGTTTTCAATTATGAACTCTAGATAATTAATTAAATTTTCTAAATTTATTTATTTTAATTTTGGTCCATAATAATTGGGGGAGTAACTTCAAAAATAGCCACTTTTGGACTTATCAATTACAAATATAGTATCAAACCTTTTTATATTCAAAACTAGCCATTCTACAAGATTTATTTAAATTCTATGCCCATATTATCCCTTATCACATTATCTCTAATTAATTTATTTTTTTTATAATTTATTTTTTTTTTTAAATTTTGGATATGGTTGTTATCAAATTTACATCCTCTCTTTGTTATATATATGTTTTATCAATTTTTTTTTTATCTTTCATTCTTTCTATTTTCTTTTATTTTTTTAAACAAATTTACGTTGTCTTTTTTAGTTTTATAAATATATATATATATTTTTTGTTAATTTTATCTTTTTGATTTGTTTATCTTTCTTTTTTGTAGTTTAATTTTTAGAGATTTGCATAGAATTTTAAAAAGAGAGATTTGATTATTCTATTTTCAAATTTGCATATGATTTTTGAAATCCTTGATTTTTTTTTAACCATTAGAGTATTTTTATTTTAAGACTAGGATTTTAAATGTCCACCATATTGTGACTATTTTTGTTTTGATTCTATGTTGTGGCTAAATATGTTAATTTTACCTTTTAGTTGACTATTCTTGTATATAGAGCCCTATATTAAAAACTTTTAAAGAAGTTGGTAAAAATTATGACTTTTAAATTAGAATTTTGTGATTTAAAATCAAGCACATAACAAGAAGAAAATATATTATTAAAAAAGTATCAAAATATAATAATAATATTAATTTGCAGGCTGTGCAGGTTCGAACCCACGCGCACTTATGTGCAGAATATCGTCTTCCACCTTAACCACTCGGTCAAATCTGCCGGATGTAAAAGAACTAATTGACAAAATTAATTATTGATATATATTATTTTAATTTTTGAGTTTTCGATTAAAACTAGACGTGTTTCTAAAAACAATTATTGAGAGAATTAATCAGTGTTTTTTTAAGTAGTTTTATCATGTATAACTTGTGATTTTATGAAAGTTATACAAATATTTAAAATATTTCTACATTTAATTGAGTTAGTAAATTTAATCCAAAAATAAGAGAAATTTTTTCTTAAATATTTAAAAATATATTATTTTCGAACAGTATTCATATGTGATTTAATCATTTTCAAAATTAAGTAATCATTGATTGATTTTGACTGTGATATATATTATAACCATTTCATATGATAACCATTGATTTATATGATTAACAAAATGATTTAGATATTTGATTGATATAGTATTTCATGAAAGTGTTTAAAATTGTTTTTTTAATTAGTTATTACAAATAATTTTTAATAGTTATTCTAAATAGACACTAAATTAATAACTTATGTGATTCATAAAAAATGTAATAAATTTTAAACTCAATAACAAATTTAGTCATTATGATTTTGACTCTGTTTCAATTTGGTATCCAACATGAATAATAAAGTTACTCTTCGATTCTACCCTTCGTAAAACCAGATCCAACTTATCCAATGCTAATAATATTTTATAAATTTTCAAGCATACCATTTTAAACATATATTATATTAATTAAACCACCAAAGCTAGAGAGATCAAAATGCATGAGTAAGATAGGCCAAGGATCCGACAAGTGGCGCATTGATATATGTTGAGGGTTCTGATTGCTCATAATCTGACCGTTCATCTGGAAATCATCATACTGATCTGGCCCACCAACAACAGCATCTAGAAGAATATTTGGATTTGGTGATTCAGAATTCATGATATTAAAGCCTGAAGAACATTCAATCTTAGATGGATGATTTGAGCATGAAGGCAAGGATGAAGCAAGTAGTCCACCTAGTACTAAATGAATGTTTATTTTAGTGACAAAAATAAAAATCGGATGATTACAAATCTAACCAATAAAAATAACAACGTTTTTTTTTTAAATATTTATAAATATAATAAATTTTGAATGATTCAATCAGTTATTAACATTTATTAATATTGAATTATATATTTATTTTTGCGATAAGTTAATCACACCGATAAAATACATTGTAAAAACTGTTATATTTACAATTAGTTTTTGACATGACCTTTGTAATCAGGGGGAACTTCACCTTTTCAATAAGGAATGCCTATGTATAACCATTTAATATTGTATTTAAATTCATACTTTCCAATTCATCACATTGGGGGTATAGGGTATTTGACCATTCCCACAAAAGAAATATGGGAATCCGAATGATGAATCTGTTGAAATCTAAAAACTAAAGCAAATTTTCACAAAATAAATGACCTTGTTTTGTTTTAAATACAAAACTGATTTAAATCCATTATATTTTAACTTAATATAATTAAAAACTAAAGAAGAAAAAGTATTATCTAAATGATTTTAAATTAGAAAATAATATAAAAGAAAAACTTGTATGTAATGAAAATGGGACCTTAGAAATGAGAATTCTTGCTCCAACATGCTTATTATTCCACCCAAAGGTGTTATCAAACTCTCCTGCTCCAAGAGTCTGTCCATTCACTTTAATGTAAATTTAGATACTTTGGATTTTTTGTAGGCCTTGTGAAGCCAAAAATATATATATATATATATATATATATATATATATATATATATATATATATATATATATATATATATATATATATATATATTAACATCTAAATCATGGTATTTGTATTCGACCTTTGATACTTTGTTTTCATTAATATGTATTTGATATTTATCTAATCTTGATAATTGAAAATTACTTTTAAAAGTTTAAGTTGAATTGTCAAATGCATTAAATAGGAAAAAATTGATATATTGAACAGGAAATAGGAATTAAAACATTTAGAATCCATTGTGTAAAAAAGAACATTTGAAAAAATGCTTTCCGCCAGAAATGCCAGTGCCTTCTGTTAAAACAAATAGGAAAATTAGGTTATGTCGTTGAAAATTTACATTGGCAAAGCCTTTTGTTTTTAAGGTGCCATTTGAGTTATGTTCAGATTGGCTCCGGGAGACCCATTCAAGTTGTTAAAAAATATACATAACACGAACAAGAAGGAATGAGGAACCCACAAGCCGGGAACTCACCAATTCCCTTTGAATTTGTTTATATGACATCATATTTGTCCGAGATCAGAAGGATATGAGTCTCCTCACACCTCAGAATGTCAACTCTGATATCTCCACTCTCCTCTTCCTCGACATCACCTTCATCTTCTAACTAGTTGCGAAAGGGAACAAACTCCTTCTTGGCATTGGGTCGACGAATTGGACTAAAGCGAGCCCTTTCCTCCATAAAATTGAAAGTTTAAGCTCATCATGGTTAATCTTGGCAGCCAAAAGGCGCGTTGAGGTGGCAAGCTCGCAATATTCTCCAACCTTGGCATCTACTCTAGCCTGAACCTGTTCCATCTCAGCACAACTAGATGAAAGTAGTTCCTTGAACTCCTTCTCCATCGCAGTCTTCTGCCAGATCAAAGTTTCCAACCACTCTTGCAGAGTTCAAACCTCATCAGCTTTGGTTTCCAGCCGTCCTAAAGTCTCTTTGAGTTTGATCTCGGCTTCGACTGCCCTAGAAGTCGTGTCCTTGAGGGATTTCTTCGCCGTCTCACATTCTCGAAGGACTACCTTCAACTAAAGGACCATTTGAACTTGAGCTTGGAACCCTTACAAAGAAAAGAAAGCCAAATTGAAGTTTCACAAAAATAGATTAGTAAAGAAATAGTAAAAACATCACTCACCAGCCCGATACGATTAGCTAATTAATACACCATCTCTTTGGGATGATAAGTTTAAAACATAGGAGACAGAGCAACTTCGCCAAAATTAGAAAAATGGCCTATTTTCCCTAGAAGCTTGTTTCATTTAGATGAGAAGCAGAAAAAATGGGATCAATTGTCACTAAATTCATAAGGGGTCAAGGTGAATGATTAAAAGGCAAATAGAGCTCATCCATAGGAACTTCGGGAATAAAATCAATGTTAATCGAGGGAGAAGCAAAGCCAGAAGGTCCTAAATCATCATATCTTATGCCCTTCGGGGAAGGCGTGTTTGGAGGCACCCCCAGCTTGGATGAAGACCTCACTCTCTTCTTCGCTCTAATCGGGGGAGCAGACTGGTCAACCACCGCCTTCCTTTTTGCGCTCTTCTCCATTCAAGCCTTCTTATTACACTCTTACTCTTCTCTAACTGCTTCAACAAATGAGCTCAGACCAACACGATCACCCATGTCCGACCTTGGAACTGTCAATTACAAACGCCCCTTCCTAGCTCTGCCTACAAAGGAGATAGAGAAACGTTGAAAGAGAAGCAAAACAGAACGAAACAAATCAAAGAACACTAAAAGAAACGGAGTCAAATGAAATGGCGTCCAAAGACTTGTCAAAAGTAATTCCTCTTTGGAAATGAAAGCATCCCATGGAAATGGACCTGGCTCTAACAACTCTTGACAGTGAGGAAGATCAGAGGGCAGCACGTCCTCCTTGGTCAGACACTACAAGAAAAATGTGATTTAACTACGGAAAATTAGTGACGAATTGAGGCAATAGTGCGTCGTTACAAGGGATTAACGACGATACGACCTGACGTTATTTTTGCCATCGTTAGACGAAACTAACGACGGAATGCCTCGTTCCTTAACGAGGGAAAAGTATTACATCACTGTGTTTCGTTGACTAGAATTGAGCGATGGTTTTCGTCGTTATAATAGTCAAAGACACATGTTGACCTTAACGACTCAATTAGTCGTTATATAAGTCAAAGTCATGTTTCACTATAATGATAGAATACGTCGTTAATAGTCAAAGACTCATGTTGACCGTAACAACGCATTTAGTCGTTATGTAAGTCAAAGTCATTTTCACTCTAACGATAGAATACGTCGTTATATAAGTCATTGTTATATTTGACATTAACGACGGAATGCGTCGGTCAATTAAATTTTTTTTTTAAAATTTAATTAGGGTTTAAGGTTTTAATTACAAATTATTGTTATTTGAAAATTAAATTAAATTACAAAATAAAAATTAAATTAAATTTAAGAAAAAATAATATTAGATAAATAATATTAAAAATCCCAAAATAATACAAAATAATGTTTTTTTCCTAAAGCCTAATCCCTAATCGACATGAAGATCAGATGAAGGATCGGGAGGAGGGAAACCAAAACCGGAAGTCGAAGAACCCTCGCCGCGCATTTACGCCATGAAGTTGTCCATCGTTGCCTTCATCGACCTCTCGAACTAGAGCCTGTACCGCTCGGACTCATCGAGACGAGCCGTAATCCCTGTCACCTCCGCCATGAGCCGTTCGTTGCTCTCTCGAAGCTCTGCAGTCTCAACCCTCAAAGTTTTGTTGCTCGCGTGAAGCTCGGCAGCCTCGATCGAATGAGCTGCCTGGGAAGACCGAGGCTGATCGGCGTAAATGACAGGGCTGAGGTTGCCGAGTCCAGGAACAGTGCCGCCTGGACGTCTCCCTTCTGCTGCCTCGAGAAAAGCTGACTCAATATCCTCCTGTGTCGGCAGGGTGTCGGAGCTCGGTAAGCGATCAGCGAGAATCGCTTCGTAACGAGCCTGAAAAAAAAACAAATCATTTCATTAACTAATATACTAATAATAAATAATTTTGAAAAAGAATAAATAATAATTAACACTTACCGCTTTCTCTCTCGCCCTATCGTCTACAAAAGTCTGTGTATCTCCACCTTTGGTGTGGAGACGGATAAACAGCTCAGCAGCATGAATCGGACGACCCAATTTTTGCTCATGCGAATGTTAAAAATAATTAACGAATAATGAATAACTTACAAAAATAAAGTAAAAGTTAATTAATACAGAAAATAACTTACGAGTTGTTTCTTGTGCTCGTATGTGGAGCGTGACCCTCCAGTGTTCTTCGACGGGTTGGCGTTCCGGTTGGCGCTATTGATCGTCGAAATGCGCTGGGCATCCGGCGTCTGAGTACGTGCCAAGATCTCCGCCAAGTCCTCCGCAGAAGTGTGGGCCAGCCGTTTATCGGCAGGGGCGTGGCGAATATTGTAGCCAGTGTACCGAATGCTGATGATGCCAGGGAGCGTATATGACCTCGTCGGTCAGCTCCTCTGGAATATCAAAATATTGCTGAAAAAAATTAACTGTCAGTTTTTGAAATATTATATATATATATATATATATATATAATTAAATATAATATTTTGAATATGTTTACCTTCCATGCCTCAAACATCCGCAGCTTGTACGCAGCAGAGACGCTCTGCCAACGAGGGTGTCCCCGTACAGGAAGCATCTTCAATACCTCCGTAAATCTCCTCGAAACCTCCCGTGATGGATGTAACCTATTGAAATGAAAAGGAAACATTGAAAAGTTAGAATTTGTAAATAATAAATAATTAATGAAATAAGAATACAAACTAAACAAAACTTACTGGCCGCCCTCGAACGACAGGCGAACCCTCCCGGAAATAGACATCTGCACGGGCTCCTGCGCCGGGTCGATAGCCTCGTCCTGAACGATCGTGTCAAGGGTATCCCCGAGACGGACATCATCCTCCTCACTGGGGGGCTGACTCCCTGAACTGCTGGCACCCAAGTGTGCCAGAAGATGCTGGAGGGCGTCTACGGGTAGGCATGACCTACAATACAATAATTAAGTAATTAAAATTCTAACCTATAAACTATATTAATTTCAAAGCTAAATTAACTAATTAACATATAATTAAATGAAAACATACATACACATTTCAAACTAAATTAACTAATTAACATATACTTAATTAAAACTAACTAATACATATAATTAAATGAAAACATACATACTAATTTCAAACTAAATTAACTAATTAACATATAATTTATTAAAACATACATACGCATTTCAAACTAAATTAACTAATTAACATATAATTAATTAAAACTAACTAAATACATATAATTAAATGAAAACGTACATAATAATTTAAACTAAATTAACTAATTAACATATAATTAATTAAAACATAACTAATTACATAAAACTAAATACATATTACATACATTATCTAAATTACACAAAATTAAATTAAAATCAACTACTTTTAAACTAAATTAACTAATAGCATGCTAATTAGAAATTTTAAACTAATTACATAAAAACAAATATTAAATTTGAAGAAACTTACTCGGATTCTTTTCAATGATTGAGGTTTTTGAGAAAGGGAAAGGGTTTTCAGAGAAATGGGAAGAAATTGGCTGAGAGAATCGAAGAAGGAAGAATTTTGTTTGAGAGGAAAAGAAGAAAAACGGAGGAAGGATGGTGAAAATGGAAGAAATGGTTCTGTTTTAAAAGAGATTTAACAACGTCTTTCGTCGTTAATCACTTAAAAACGCGTCGCGCGTGTTTTCGTAACGACGGAATACCACGTTCTAGCTATGCAGTTCGTCGTCTACGTTCTTATGGCGATGAACAACACGACGCAATTCATTGCTGATATTTATATACACGACGAATTTCGTCGCTAACGCCAATTTTCAAATAAAGTGAAAGTGACTATTCATATTCATGGGCGACGAATTGCATCGCCCATTCGCGCCATAATTTTCATGAAATTTTTTATCTTCGCACCTTATTAATTACAGGTAACGACGCAATCGGTCGGCCTTGAATTTGAACAGTTTCCCATAAACTATCCATTTGATTTACTTACGATGCATTTCGTCGTTAATGTTCAATGTATATTTGAACTTAACGACCCAGGGCATCGTTATATTCAATGTATATCTGAACTTAACCGCATGGCATCGTTATTTTCAATGTATATTTGAATATAACGATGTCTTCCGTCGTTAGTATCATTCCTATACTTAGAAAAAATTCATCCCATCATTGTGTTCTGTGAGGTTTTACGACGCATGGTATCGTTATTTTCAATGTATATCTGAATATAACGATGCCTTCCATCGTTAGTATCATTCCTATACTTAGAAAAAATCCATCCCATCATTGTGTTCTGTGAGGTTTTACGACGCATGGCATCGTTATTTTCAATGTATATCTGAATATAACGATGACTTCTGTCGTTAATATTTGTATTTTTTTTTTAATTATTTCCCCTGTTACACATAGATACTTCAATCATCGTAATCAGAATCATTCATCTTTGTTGAATCAATGTTGTCTTCTTCAGTGTCTTCTTCGTTTGTTTCATCTGGAGAAGAGTCTTTGTCATTTTCAAGTGGAACATAGACATTCCCTTCATCAAAAAGTGTCTCTAATGCGTCATTCAACGGATGCGCAGTGTCAGAATTAATACCTTCATCGATTTCACAATTTTGCACTTCATCCTCCTGGAATGCAACGTAGTTCTCACTATTTTTATCAGGGAGGTTGTCATCTATTATCATCGGTCTTACTTTACAGACAACTAACCAATCAGATAAATCTCGACGGTGAGCGGGATAGTTTAAGTAGTAAACCTGAATTGCTTGTTGTGCCAAAACAAAACGATCTTGGGTGTGCATGTGTTTTCTCCGGTTCACCTCAACAATTTTAAGATTGATATTATTGCGAACTCCACCTCGTCGCGTTGTTTCAAACCATGTGCAGTTAAAAACGATTGTACGTTTAAGACTCGGACCTGCAAATTGAAGCTCAATAATCTCATCAATGATTCCATAGAAATCTTTTGCATTGTTCCCGAAAACTTGACCCTTTATACATACGCCACTGTTGTTTGTTGCCCGGTTCACTAAATGAGCTTTTGTTTGAAATCTGTAACCTTGCACCAGATAACCAGTGTAAGATCTTTCAATTCTGGATGGACCTTTTGCGATCCATATTATACGTTGATCAACGATCGGAATTGTGTGATTGTCAACGTAATTGTAAAACCAGGAACGAAAATGTTTATCGATGATGTTCCCTTCTTCTGATTCAGTAATACCGGGATGCGATGGTCGTACACATGAATTCACAAATAATCTGTATAAAATGTATTGATGTGAAAATTTAAACAAAATTATTCATGTTAAATAAAACAAAACTCCATGAATTAGAAAAACTTACTCAATATATGGCTCTACTTCCGCATAGTTGCATAATAAGTAAGTCTGGACGACATGGTACTCCCCATCACTTAAGTTTCTCCGCATAGATTTGCCTAAACCTTTGCCTGGTACGATAAACATATCCAAGTCGTTCAAGTCTACACCTTCTGGAAGAGTGTCAACCACGTTACGGTTCACTAGACGAAAGTGGTCGGAGATATGTTGGTCGAAGTAATACGAACAGAACGTAGTTGTCTCGTGTACCAGGTACGCATTACAAATCAATCAATGAAAATAATTTATAATTAATAAGCTGTCGTACTTACCAGATAACATTAAATATGTCGGGAAGTCACTTATCGTCCAAATTACTGCGGCTTTCATACATAAATTTTGTTTTCTCGATACATCGTAAGTCAACGCTCCATTATTCCACAAATTAGTCAGCTCAACAATAAGAGGTTGGAGGTAGATATCTAACCTTTGTTTTGGACTCTTTGGACCCGGTACGATAACCGTTAAGAATATCACAGGATCTTTCATACACATCGATGGAGGGAGATTATAAGGTGTCAACATAACAGGCCATACAGAGTATTTTGCACCAGAAGCACCGTACGGGTTAAAACCATCAGTACATATCCCCAATCTCACATTTCTAATCTCACTTGCAAATTCTGGATGACAACGATCCAAATGCTTCCACGCATCAGCATCAGATGGATGTTTCATATGACCATCCTCTTGCAAATGCTCGTAATGCCATCTCATATGAGATGCCGTGACTTCCGATGCATACAATCATTGAAGTCGAGGAGTGATCGGTAAATAAAACATACGAGTATGTGGAATGAGAGTGCGTTTACCTTGTGTATATCTCGGATGGAAACAGAATTTACAATTATGGAGACTCGAATCTCCATCACCCCAGAATATCATGCATCCGTTCAGGCAACAATCAATCTTCTCAACAGGCAACCCGAGACCCTCCATTAATTTTTTCGTGTCGTATAAACTTTCTAGCAGCGTGTTGTTCGCAGGAGCGCAATGATGAAACCATTGTGCAATCGAATTAAAACCTCTCTCTGGAATATGATATGCCGATTTTATATTTAGAAGCTCCGTAGCTGCAGCCAGTTGACTGACATCACAACCCGAGTATAATGGCATACTTGCTGATTCGAGCATATGATACATTCATTGTGCTTCTGGATTCATTTTCTCCTCCTCCTCCTCTAGAATAGTTTGATTATCGTCTTGAGTATGATTAAACGTACCTTCATATATCATATGCTGCATTTGTCCATACTCTTGCTTTCTTTTATCACGATCTTCTTCCAAATTCGGTAAAGCATTTGAGCTGCTTCCTTGGTACAACACGGCTCGCTCCAACACCGCATTATATTGATCATTAGATTCCTATTGATAAACCTACTTGAAATAATTCTCCACAAACCCACGACTATACAGGTGTTTCTTCACATCAAATGAAGAATATAACGTCTTATTTTTACATTTTCTGCACGAACATCGTATCATTTTTCCAATACGATCAAAATCCTCTGTACTTTCACAAAACTCAACGAATTCTTCAACCCCTGCTACGAACTCATCGTTCAAATAGCCTTCTAAGAGACGAACATACATCCATTCACGCATTTTTTTTTTGCAGTAGAAAAAAAAACGAAAAGAAATAACAAAATGTTTCTGATGATGAGTTCTTTGCATTCCTGAGGCATATATATACTGTGAGCTAACGACGAAATCCGTCGTTAATATTTAAAATAACTATTGCTTTCGTCATTGAAATGGCGGGAAACATTCTCTCCATAACGTGGGGCGACGCAATAGGTCGTCCGTTTGCGCGGGAATGTTTCGCACCATCGTATACGACTCACTGCATCGTTCCCTATTAACGCGGGAATTTTTGACTCCATTATTAGCGACGCCAAGCATCGTTAATACCAAATTATTTTTTCCATTAAATATATTCGATTAATTAGGTG
This sequence comes from Gynostemma pentaphyllum, assembly GCA_028015215.1. Classification (NCBI taxonomy): domain Eukaryota; kingdom Viridiplantae; phylum Streptophyta; class Magnoliopsida; order Cucurbitales; family Cucurbitaceae; genus Gynostemma; species Gynostemma pentaphyllum. Next base: position 41,985,609 of record CM051354.1, on the reverse strand, counting down.
ACGGAATGCATCGCTGAAAGTCAACTTTTCACAAAAGGGATGCATTCCGTCGTTAGTGTGGGACGCATTCACTTTTCGTCGCTAGCGCTCCATCGCTATTACGGCAGTTTCTTGTAGTGAGAGTCTGAATTGTAAAGAAAAAAAAGGGATAAGTAAATTAGAACTAGCAATAAACAGAATTCGCCTTTAGTCTTTCTCACCAGTTTCTCTCCAAACCACAGGAATCTCCATCCCAGCTAAAGTCAAATTCCCTCGGACAAAGAACGACTTCTCTTTCCATCTTTTATCATTGGTAGTCAAACTCGTAACTACCACCCCTTTAGTGGATTGATGAAAATGAAACCGTAAATTGTCTTGTTGATTTGTCCGAGTAGAAAAAAAATGAGACAATATGCCCAATATCAGATCAATCTTCAGTCGAGCTATAATCACAAGGAGAGTAATAAGATCCCTCCAATTGTTCAACGTGAACTGGCTAGGCGCCATGTTTAAATCTCTTAGAAAACAAGTGATATGAGGGGAGAAAGGAAATCAAAGACCACATTCAAAAGAAATGGAGTAAAACAAGGCCCATCTGTCACGAATGTCATGATAAGCACGTTCATTAAGAGTAGGGAGCGTAATCTTAACACATCAGGAAGAATTCTGTAGGTAGTTCTAAGAAGGTCCAAATAATTTTGTTTAAGGATTGATTTGAACAAAGACGGATGACCAACTGTGCTGGAACTGTTCGAAGCTAAAGAATCAACTCGCTTCTTTTTAGCACGAGGATGATCATAAGCCCCAATATCAACAATCATTTCTCATCAGAATCTACCTCAAAATTCTTTGAAGTAGTCTCAGACTCCTACCATCCTCATACCATAAAAAGTGATTTGAAGAGGCTTCCAGAACATTCCCTTCCCAGGTGATATCCGAGGCGAAACATTTACCTCGCTATCTTCAAAATGGGCCCAAGTCAAAAGCCTAAATCTTGATTGCTGCAACCCAAAATAACTGAAACGACCCGTGGCACATCATGATAATCGCCCATGACCCGACTAAAGCTTTACAGGTAGCCGTCACTAATTGGACTAAACGTCCATATTGGTCTAGGCCCAATTCGGACTTCCAAAGGCGGTCAGCTTGGCCAAGTTCCAGAAAAGGAACATTCCATATCAGATAATTTAATGAACATCTCATTCCCAAATATCATGGAAAATATATTATCTTGAATATATTTTATTCTACAGTTATCATGGAAGCCCACTGAAATAGCCCACGAGATTGACTATTAAAGGTATTGAAAACCTAGAAACGGGTATTGCACAATTAACCTAAGAAACTATATTATATTTCATATTATCGAGTCTCCAAATTTATTGACATGATCGTCAGAGACGGTTTGGTAGGCAACACACAAGTGTCTTCTCACTTTTTTTTTGTAGATATTCGAAGAGCGGGGAAGACGATTGCACGTGAAACGTACATGATTGACCATAGCGGAAATCATTCTCTATAGACACCTGATTTTTCTACGTGAATTTTTTTTTTTTAATTTTTCATGGAACAAATAACAAACGGTGGTATAAATATGTATCGTAATTGTTTCTAAACTACATTAATGAGAGCTTTTAATTGTTTTAAATAGATTTTTTTAAGTAGATAAGAAAATTGTTGATTTTTCTTGATAATTTTGTTGCATCTCTCAATAATTTATTATTCATTGTTAAGTATTAGTTAAATGAAAAGTTTAATTAAATACTTATTTTTTTTCTTATAATTTTTTATATTGCAATGATATATAGAAATAATTTTATGTTCAAATGAATAGATTAATTCATTTTATTAGCTAAGAAGTGAGCAATTTTTTTTAAATAAATAGTTTAATTTTCTAAATCATAAATAGTAATAATATTATATTTAGATGATTGTTCAGTGAAATACAAATTTGATTAATAGCTATATAGTTTATGATCAAGAGCTTTAACAATTCTTTTAATTTTATTATTTCATACTTATTTTTTTAGTAATTATTTCATACTTGTTAATTGTTATATAAAATTTGTTAAACAATTTCATCATATAAAACATAGTTAATTTTATTGTGATTCTTATTATTTGATTTTCTAAAAACATTTGAAGGAAAAATTAATCACAATGATTTTAGTAATAAAAATCAATATTTTTTTTTATTAAATGTGAAATTATTTTAAAAGTTACCTCTATTTTGAAGACAATGTAATTTTATACTTGGCACAAGTCAAACTCTAAAAATCTAACAAAAACCAACTAAATTAATTATAACAATAAAAAAAGTTTGGTTCACTTCTTTTTTTTTGTTAATTTATAAATAGCAATGTATCAAATGGATGTCAAATTGATATTCTATACAACTCTCTCTTTGTACAGAATTTTGCTCTAAAAAAATTATGGCATTGCCACTTTTAATAAGTGTGAATTTTTTTTAATAATCATTTGCTTTCATCTAAAAACCAATTGGTAATGAGAGTAGTGATCCTTAGACTTTATAAACATTGTAAGACCCCTTCATCTTTTCGATGTGAGATCTTTAACAAGTTTTAATCTCATAACAAACTGCTTCCATTTGATCCTTCACATATAAACCCGAGTCGGAGATCCAATTGCTTTGATTTGAATAATCTGAAAGATATCCTATTATATCAAAAAGATGGACAATCAAACACATTTCTCTATTTTTTATGATTGATTGAGCTAATCATTAGTTAGTTAATAGAAGTTACAGGTTGTTATAAACCATTTTTTGTTAGCTGTCACAGTTCATTGTTTGTAACTGAATTAAGAGAAGCTTTATAGCGTAATCTTGTTTTTCCAATGAAGATGTTGAATGCTTGCATTCATTCAAACACACTCTCTCTCTCTCTTAGATTTTCTTCTTCGTGTAATCTGCAACTTCATCTTATAAATTCTTGTTAATTTGATCTTCAAAGCTTCTGTCTCATTGATGAAAGTCATTTCAAAATTGGTATCAGAGCCTAATTATACGAGTTCAATCAAAGAAAGTGGATATCTAACATCTATGGTAGCCATGAAGTTAGATGTAACAGGGGATTTTTGGATCTGGAAAAAGAAGATCTTAGCCTTGTTGAAAAAATAGAAGGTGAAAAAAAAGGATTCAAGATCCAAAACTGCTTCTAGAAATGATGAAACCAGAGAAAAAGAAAATATAGAAGACACTACATTTAGCATTCTGATCATGAATCTAAGTGACAATGTAATGCGAATGGTGGATGAAGAAACCACAACTTATGGTCTATGAAATAATCTTGAAACTCACTATGCAATTAAAGACCTTTCAAACATGATTCTGATGAAAGAAAGGATGTTCACTTTCAAGATGGATCCATCAAGATTTTTGTTAGAAAATCTTGATGAATTCAAGAAAATTACAAGAAACTACACCAGTACTAGAGAGAAATTAGGCACACAAAGTGAAGCAATCATCCTTTTTGAATTCACTTCCAAATGCTTATAAGGAGGTTAAAGCAGAAATGAAGTATAGTGAAAAAGAGACCATCACTGTAAATTTAGTTCTTGCTCCAGTAAGGACTAAGGAACTAGAGATTTAAACGCAAAGGAAGGAGAATGTTGTAGCAGATGGCTTGTTCGTTACATACAAGAACAAGAATCAAAATCAAAATTAAAATGAAAAGGATTTGAAGAATGACAAAGGTAAGAACATATACAAATGGAAATGTTTCATTTGTCATAAGGATGGCCACTTCAAGAAGGATTGCCCTAAGAAGAAAGGCAAGTTGAAGGGAAAAGAAACACCCAGAACATATCAAGAATAAATAGAAGATATGTTAAACCTTTTTGAAGCTCTAGCAGCAGTGGACAACAATGGAGAAATCAGGAAGAATGCCTTACATGAGTGGATCTTAGACTCTGGATGCACATATCACATGACACCCTCGGAATCTTAGTTTAAAACTTACAAGGAATGAAGTGGTGGTTTGGTGTATATGGGCAATAATGCAATCTGCAATGTCATTGTAGTAGGATTTGTAGAATTGAAGTTTGGTGATGGTTCAATGACAACACTAGATGATTTAAGACATGTCCCAACCTTGAAAAGAAATCTGATTTCACTTGGGGTACTTGACACTCTCGGCTGTGACTATACAGAAAAGGGAGGAATTTTACAAATAAGCAAAGATCAAAGAGTGTTGCATAAAGCAAAAAAGAAGAATGGACTGCATGTGATTAAATGGATTGCAAATCCTGCAACAGCCCTAATATCAGAACCAAAAGAAAAAGGGGATGGAAATCTTTGGCATAAAAGACTTCACATGTAAGTGAAAAGGGAATGCTCGAACTGATAAAGCAGGGATTACTACCACAAGACATTAAAAGAAAAATGGATTTATGTGAAGATTGTGTCTTTGGCAAGGCTAAGAGGTTCAGTTTTCAAAAGGGGAAGCATGTGACAAGAGGGATCCTTGATTGTGTACATTCATATTTATGAGGACCAGTGAAAATACCATCATTAAGTGGGACCGGGTATTTCTTATCCATTGTTGATGACTATTCTAGGAAAAGATGGATATACTTTCTCAAAACCAAAGATCGAAGTTTTAGCTTTGGAAAACATAAATGGAGAAACAAAGTGGTAGACATTTGAGATACTCACTACAAAACAACTGTCAATTTGTGACCAGTAATTTGTGACCAAATGGTCGTTTTTATTGTATAATGCGACCAAAAACGCGACGAACATGGTGGTGGCCAAAAAGCTGGTCGGTGCGGAATTTGTTCGACTGGATAGTCACAAATATACGACCAGAAAAGTTTGGTCGCAAAAAAGTCAACCTTTTGAAAAAACGACCAGATGGTCGCTTAAAAAGTGACCATCTGGTCGTAATTTATGTTGAAGATAAGTGACCAGTTGGTCACATAAAAAGTGACCAAGTGGTCGTATTTCTAAGCGACCAAATGGTCACTTTTGGACTCAGTCAAAATACGACCAGATGGTCGCTTAAAAAGTGACCATCTGGTCGTAATTTATGTTGAAGATAAGTGACCAGTTGGTCACATGAAACAGTGACCACGTGGTCGTTTTATAAGCGACCAAATGGTCACTTTTGGACTCAGTCAAAATGCAACCATATGGTTGTTTTCTTGAAATAAAATGCGACCATATGGTCGCATTTAAGATTTTTTTTTTAAATTTAAATTTCAATAATTAGTTAATTAATTATTAATTATTTATTTAATTAATATTAAAATTTAATAACAAAAAATTGGAATTAAAATAAAAAATATATATATCAAATATTCAAAAAACGTTTTATACAGACGAAAGCATCCTAGAACTACTGCAGAGGGGCGGGGGGGTGGCGGAGGAGGCGTCGATGATGAATGGCCGCCGCCTAGGGATCTAAAGTATGCGGCCAAAGCTGTTGTGACCTGGGCCTCGACCCATGCTTGCATGTCCGCCTCAATCGCAGCGACTCGTGAAACGAAGTCCTCGCGCATAGCTTCCATGTCAGTGCGCAGCTGCTGCTCAACCGGAGAAGGGCCGGAGCTAGTGCTCGCTCCGCTCCGCTGAGGTCGGGGCACATCCCCGTAAAGGCGTCGCCCGTACGAGCCGAGCCTAGGAACTGATCCATCAGGCTGAACCCCTTTAGCAGCCTCCAAGAATGCCTCTCTACGGTCTTCCTGAGTTGATTGCGAGTCTGGTGTGGGCAACCGCTGACTCAACGACTCAGTGAAACGTTCCTAAACATTTAAAATTCAAAAAATAAAATAGTTAATATATAAGTTAGGAAAAATTTTAAAGAAAAAATAATAATTGAAAAAATTATTAAATACTTGAACTGCTTTCGCCTTATCGTCGACGAACATCCCGTTCTTCTTCGTGTAAAGAACGCGATGCAGCTCATCGGGCGGGACAGGGCGACCGTGCTTCGCTTCCTAAAAATATTAAAGATTGAAGAAGAAAACATAATAAATTAGTAACTAATTGAAAAAAGAAAACAAGAAAAAAGTACGCAAGAAAACGACAAAAAAAAAACTTACCAATCGACGATGGTGCTCGTCGTGGGTCCGGGCCCCGGTTGTGTGTTTGGTGGGATTCTTCGCGCGGTTGGCCTTATTCCTCCTTGACACTGTCATGCCCTCAGGAGTGCTCAAGCTCGCGATAAGCCGCGCGTGGTCCTCCGGGCTCATCCACACGGGGCGGTTTGCTGCTTGCTTTCTGCACGCTCGGTAAATGTGGTCCTTGAATCGATCCCGGACGTGATTGTCCCATAGGGGGAACAATCTACCGTCTGTGATATCGGGATCAATAACAGGAAACTTGCCCTGAAAAAATTGAAATAAAAAATTGTTAAAGTAATAAATTTATTTCTATAAATTTCAAAATTAATTAATTATAAAAATAAATGATGTTTTTTACCTTCCAATTGTCGTACATCCGACGTTTCTCCATTTTCGGAATCTTCTGCCAACGAAGGTCGCTGGGTAGAGGCATGCTCTGGAGGACCTCGCGAAACCGTTTTGAAACGGTTGTATGTGGCTGTACTCTGCAAAAACATAAAAATATTGTGATATTAGAAACAATTAGTTAAAAGAAAAAAAACACTTTTAACAAAGTTTAAAGGTTTAAAAATTAAGTAATTAAAACAATAAACAAAATTACTTACGTATCCCCTTCAATCCGAAGGGTAGAGTCTGTAGCCCGAGGAGGCTGCGTGCATGAAATGGAGGGGCCAGCTGGATCCGACCCTGATGCAGACCCTGACGCATACCCTGATGCAGACTTTGATGCTAACCCGGGAGTCGTGGCCAGGGAGTCCTGCGGCAATCGTGGTGTCGCAGGCTGGGTCTCAGGGACTGCATCATCGAGTGTGGCAGCAAGTCCCGGCTCGTAACCGAAGAGGATGCTCTCCAACTCCTCTATAGTGAGATCCGCATCAGGGGCAGTGGCAGTAGGCGGCTGCGGAGACGCCTCGTCAGGCTCGTCTGACTGGGGAGGACGTCGTCTGCCCGTCACAATCCTACAACCAAACTAAACTAATTTAATACTAATTACGTAATTAAAATATTGAAATAAATTAAATTAATTAATTAATGAAATAATCTAAATTAAATTAATTAATTAATGTAAATTAAACTAACATAAATTAAGTAAATAATTTAAAATAAACTTATTAATTAATTTGAATTAAAGTAAATTAAAATTAGATTAATTGAACTAAAGTAAAGTAATTAAACTAAAATTAATTAAATTAAAGTAAATTAAGTAATGAAGAATTAAACTAAATTAGATTAATTGAACTAAAAATAATTAAATTAAACCTAACATTAATTAATTAAAACTAAAATAAACTAAACTAATTAATTAAATTAAAATAAACTAAAATTAGCTTAAGTGAACTAAATAATTAATTAAAGTAAACTAAGTAATGAAGATTTCAACTATTAGATTAAATTGAACTAAAATTAATTAAATTTAACTAACATTAATTAATAAAAACTAAACTTAACTAAACTAATTAATTAAATTAAACTAAATTAAAATTAGATTAATTGAACTAAAATTTATTAATTAATTAAAGTAAACGAAATTAGATTAATTAACCTTAAGTAAACTAAGTACTTAATTAAACTAAATTACATTAATTAAACTAAAATTAATGAAATTAACAACATTAAACTAAACTAATTAATTAATTAAAGTAAACTAAAATTAGATGAATTAAACTAAAGTAAACTAAGTAATTAATTACACTAAATTAGATTCATTAAACTACAATTAATGAAATTAACAAAATTAAACTAAACTAATTAATTAAAACTAAGTAAACTAAATTTAAACATAAACTAAAACTAACTAAAAACTAACTTAAAACTTAAAATGTATACGAAAACTAACCTCGTAATAGAAACCGGGATTGGAGGTTTAGGGTTTTTAGGTTTAGAGTAGGAATGGGGAATGGGAACGGGGAAAAAACAACGGGGAACAGAACGGGGGAAAGAGAGAAAAGAAAGAAAAAGAGAAAGGAAAGGAAAAGGAAACGGGGGGAAGGAAATTGATCTGAATTTAAATCAGAATTTGCGACCAAATGGTCGCAAATATGTAATCATGACCAGAAACGAAAGGTCGCGCGTGTTGGGGAAATTACGACCACATGGTTGCATTTTTAGAGATATTTGCGACCATCTAGTAGCATTTATTGAAAAAGCGACCATTTGGTCGCCCATTTACCATTATTCAGAACAGCTGTCATATCACGAGTCCCATCAACAATTGCGACCATCTGGTCGCAATTATAAAATTCACCGCCAAAAATTGCGGCCAGACGGTCGTAATTTTTAAATTCACCGCCATAAATTTCATGAAAATTTAAATTTACCACTCAGATTTGCGACCATATGGTCGTAATTTCACTTATATTTTTTGAAAAATATAATTATACTTTTCCAAAAATGCGACCAACTGGTCGTCTTTCCCTTCTAAATTACTACCATGTGGTCACCTTTTGTGTTAAATTGAGACCACATGGTCACAAATATTAATATATATATATTTTTTAATCATTCATTAAAGAAATAGTTTTAATAAACACATACACAGTGAATAATCAAGTTATGAAATGTCTCATTCATTATCGTCTCCAAGAAGTCCGTCACATAAAGTCTTCTTCTTCTTCTTCTTCTTCTTCTTCTTCTTCTTCTGTTTCTTCATCGGATTCATCGTCTCGAATAAATTCAGCATCAATGTCACGTACGTGAGAAGTGGAAGCATTTGTATCATCATCATCATGCAATGTTATTGATCCATCGTTCAAAGGACGAACAGTACTTGCATTCTGACCATCGTCGATTGCACGACATCTTATCTCATCTTCTTGAAAAGCAACAGTTTCCTCTGCATAGTCGTCTTTCTCGGACAAGTTTTCTTCTACCTGGCGTGGTTTAATTTTACAAACAACTAACCAATCTGTCAGATCTCGTCTATTAATTGGATAGTTCAGGTAATAAACTTGAATCGCCTGTGAAGCCAGGACAAACCTATCAGCGGTGCGCATATGCTTAGACTTGTTTACCTCAACGATTTGTAAATGATCAATCTTACGGACTCCGCCTCGTCTGGTTGTCTCGAACCAAGTGCAGTTGAACAGAACAATGCATTTTAGCGTCGGACTTGCGTATTGAATCTCAAGAATCTCATCGATTACTTCGAAGTAATCGTCTTCGTTTGTGCCGAACACGTGACCTTTGATGCAAACACCACTGTTGTTTGTTGCCCTGTTCACTGAATGGGCCTTGTTTGAAATCTATAACCGTTACCGACGTATCCACCATACAACCTTGCTATCCGTCCAGGTCCCTTTGCCAAAGAAATGATGCGAGGATCATCCACCGGTAATGTAGGGGAGTCAACCTGTGTCATTGTCCACATACAGTAAAGTTAGGAAGATAGTTATTTTTTCAACATAATGCAACGATTTTTTTGACAATTTAAAATAACTCACGTATGCACTGAACCAAAAACGAAACTCTTTGTCGATTATTGACCCCTCCTCAGCGTCTGTAAGACCAACTCGTGTCATTCGAACGTATACGTTTAGAAATAATCTGTATTTTACCAAAATAGTTAGCAAATAGTTTGTTTATGCGATGAAATAATGTTAAGTTACAAACTCACTCTATGTAAGGCTCGATCTTTGTGCAGTTGCATAACACGTATGTCTGCATTACGTGATACTCAGAATAGGTCAACGGCCTACGTACTGATCTTCCAACTGTCATGCCAGGTTCCGTAAAAATCAGCAAGTCGTTTATGTCAACACCTTCAAGTAAATTTTCGACAATGTTTCGTTTCGCTGGTTGAAACTACTCTGCAATGTGTTGATCAAAGTAGTATGAACAAAATGTGGTAGTCTCTTGCTCAGGTACGCACTACAGATAGATCCTTCTACTCGTGATCTATTTCCAACCATCTTTTTCAATCGACGTAAGTACCTGTGGGTATAAAACATAATTTAAATTTGATCACTTTACTAATTTATACGTGTACATTACAAAATAACTGTGCTTACCTTTCAAATGGGTACATCCAGCGGTAATGTACGGGACCCCCTAAGAATGCCTCGTATGGAAGATGCTCCATGGAGTCAAAAAAGCCAGGTGGGAACATTCGCTCCAACTTACAAATAATAACGGCGATCTCTGAACTCATTGAAGCGACAGTAGCTTCCGTTAGCTCTGTACATGTCAAGTCCCTGAAAAAAATACTCAACTGGGCAAGCGGCTTCCAATGTCTATTCTCTAGGAATGGTCTGAACGCGACGGGCATCAATCGTTGCATGAATATATGACAGTCGTGGCTTTTCATCCCGAACATGATATGTTTTTTACTGTCTATACACTGACTCAAATTCGAAACGTATCCGTCCGGGAATTTGATGGATTTGATCCACTCAAATAATGTTTTCTTTTCATCCGTCGTCAACATGTACTTTGCTTTTGCGTAATTATCATTGTCGCCAAGCTCCAACTCAGGACGGTCACATATCTCCCGTATATCATAACGTGCCTTCAAATTGTCCTTCGTTTTTCCCAGAACGTTCAAAATCGTATTGAAAATGTTGTCGAAGAAATTCTTCTCGATATGCATTACATCCAGATTGTGTCTAATCAGTAGATCTTTCCAATACGGTAGATCCCAAAAAAAACTCCGTTTCTTCCAACCCGTGTTTTTCCTAGCCGCATTGTTTGCACTCTCTGCAGCTTCCACTGTAATCTTCTGCATCCCTATAGCATCTATACCGTGAACAATCTGTCTTCCACTATACATGGTCGTGGGGGTTTGTTTTCTTACTCGTCGACCCTTCTTCTAGTCACTGCCGTTTGAGTGGAAAGTGTGATTCAACGGCAAAAATCGACGATGACAATCAAACCAACAAGTTTTCCGACCGTTTCTGAGATAACATGCATCTGTGTCTAGCATGCAATGTGGACATGCGTATGTCCCCGCCGTACTCCATCCTTTAAGAGGAGGAGATTGAGGTTCACATAATTAACTATGCTGACTAAGGAAAGAAATAACAAAAGCTAAACACAGACTCAAAAATGTATATGAAAGCAATTAAAGATCAACATACCTGACAACATTGAATATGTAGGGAAGTCACTGATCGTCCAGATTAACGCGGCGCGCATCAAGAAATTTTGTTTCTTCGAAATATCGTATGTCATAACACCGTCAGTTCACAACCTTTTCAACTATGCAATAAGTGGTTGCAAATACACTTCCAGTTTCTGTTTTGGACTTTTCGGCCCAGGTACGATCACTGTTAGAAAAATCACTGGGTCTCTCATGCACATCGAGGGAGGCAAGTTATACGGGGTTACCATAACTGGCCAAACTGAATATTGTGCCCCTGATGCCCCGAACGGGTTAAAGCCATCCGTGCATAAGCCCAATCTGACGTTTCTCGAATCTTGTGCAAAATCCGGATGACGATTATTTAAACGCTTCCATGTCGTAGCATCTGAGGGATGTCTCATAACACCTTCATCCTGTTAATGCTCGTGATGTCATCTCATGTGCGAGGCTGTCACATCCGATGCATACAACCGTTGCAGAAGTGGGGTCAGCGGTAAATAGAACATGCGGGTGTTCAGAATCAGGCTGCGTTTCCCTTATTTGTATCTTGGAAGAAAACAGAATTTGCAATGATACAGGTCCTCATCCACATCCCAGTAAATCATACATCCGTTTTGACACGAATCTATTTTTTCCATGGGTAATCCAAGTCCCTCCACTAGCTTTTTCATGCGTACAAACTGTGGGGCATATTATTTTCTTCTGGAGCGCATCGACGAAACCACGATGCAATCGCATCAAATCCTCTACCAGGTTTGTTGTACTACACCTTTATATTTAAAAGTTCTGTAGCAGCAGCAAGTTGACTTACCTCACACCCATCGTACAATGGTCGGCTGGCTGTCTTTAGCATCTCGTGCATCTTACGTGCTTCCGGATTCATTTCCTCTTCTACAACTCGTTCATCTTCGTCTACGTTTAAACTTTCACAGAAATTTTCATTGCCCCCATACCCCGCACCATCAAGTATCATTTGCTGCATCTGACTATACTGTTGTTCATCATTCCGTTCTTCGTCAACAACCTCTACATTCGAGCTGCTACCTTCGTATCGTCTCGATTCCTGTAATGCAGCGTCGAACTTTCCTGTGTTTCCCCCTAAAACACCCAGTGATAATAATTCTGCACAAACCCCTGACTATAAAGATGCACCTTCAACTTTGTAACAGGTATGATTCTCCTATTGTCGCATTTCCTGCACGGGAAACGTAGCTTTCCACCATACTTTTCATAATAGACAGTTATCATGCAAAACTCAACAAACTGTTCAACCCCGGCCATGAACTCATTATTCAAATACCCATCTATCAAACGAACATACATCCACTCTCTCATTTTCTTTTTTCTTAATGCTATCAAACAATGGGTGGAGGGGTTTTTATAATGGACTCCTCTGCTCATTTGCGACCAGATGGTAGTATTTTTGCTACCATCTGGTCGCAGCTTCCCACCAAAATTTCCCGCCATTTTCCTCACTGCCCCGGGTCACATCAAGTCAGAATTTACGACCTCATGGTCACTTTTTGTGGTGACCACTTGGTAGCTTTTATCCCACCAAATTATTTATATATTACTGGTCACATAAAATCACAACATTTGTGACCATCTGGTCACTTCTTATTGTGACCATCTGACACTTCTTAATGTGACCACGTGGTAGCTTAATTCCCGCCAAATTTTAAAGCTACCACTGCTCAATAAAGGTCACCAAAATTGCGACCATTTAGTCACTTATAATTGTGACCACTTGGTAGCTTTCTTCCCTCCAATTTTAAGCTACCACTGCTCAATAAAGGTCACAAAAATTGTGACCAGTTAGTCACTTTTAATTGTGGCCACTTGGTAGGTTTTTTCCCTCCAAAATTACGTGCCATTTTTTTGCTACCAAGTCATATTTTAGTCACAAAAATGCGACCAGTTGGTCCTTTTTTTAGGTGACCAATTGGTCGCTTATTTCGCGCCATAATTTCGCCCCATTTTTTATGACTACTTCTGCTTTTGGTCGCAATCTGGTCGCAAAAAAAGTGACCAGATGGTCACTTAGAGTCAACCTTCAAAAAAGTGACCAGGTGGTCACCAAAAAACTACCACTTTTGTTTGGTCGCAAATTTCTGGTCGCATTTTGACAGTTTTTTTGAAGTGACTTAAGAGCTGATAATGGCCTTGAATTTTGTGGTGAAGACTTCAACATTTTCTGTTAAAATGAAGGTATCACAAGACACAAAATAGTGAGATATACACCTCAGTAAAATGGAGTTGCTGAACGCATGAATAGAACCATAAGGGACAACATCAGATGTCTTCTGTTAGATACTAGAGTTTATAAGAAGTTCAAAGCTGAGGCAGCCTCTACTGCTGTATATACAATCAACAGATGTCCCAACACAACCATTGATTTACAGACACCTGAGTTCAAATGGTCAAAGAAACCTCTTAGTATGATGAACCTTAAGGTATTTGGCTGTCTTGCATATGTACACTTAAACCAAGGTAAACTGAAGCCAAGGGCAGTGGATGTTTCTTGGCTACTCCGATGGAGTGACAGGCTATAAAATTTGGTATCCAGTTGAAGGAAAGAGCATTACAAGTATATATGTCACTTTCAAAGAAGTTCAAATGTTCTATAGTAAAGATGGGGAGTTGAGAAGCAGACCAGGAAAAGAAAATGAGGTGAGTTAAATTGAGGTGGAGCTTGATACACCTTTAAATGAAGATCTTTCACCCTATGGCCCCATTGAAGATCCTGATGCAGAGTTGTCACTAGAAGAACAAGAAACCATTGAGCCACATCTAGACTTGTCAGATTACACACCAGCAAGGGATAGAGAAATGAGGGATATCATGAAGCCTTCAAGGTATGCTGAGGAAGACATAATTGCTTTTGTATTCAATACATTGTCAATAGAAGCAGGTACAGAAACGCAGACATATCATGAGGCAATGAAGTGTGCAAAATCAAAAAGGTGGAAGGAAGCAATATTAGAAGAAATATCTTCCATAAACAAGAATCAGACATGGATACTTGTTCTAAGACCAGCTAACAAATGAACCATTTCCTCTAAATGGATATACAAACTGAAAGAAGAAATTGAAGGGGTTCAAAAGCCTAGATATAAGGCTATATTGGTGGCTAAGGGGTATTCTCAAAAGGAGGGTATTGACTATAATGAAGTGTTCTCACCAGTTGTGAAGCATACATCCGTCAGATTTCTTTTGGCCACCACAGTAAAGTTGCATCTAAAGTTGGAACAACTTGATGTAAAAACTGCATTTCTTCATAGGACCTTAACAAAAACAATTTGTATGGAGCAACCAATGGGACACATGATAAAAGGAAAGGAGGATCATGTCTACTTGTTGAAGAAATCACTCTATGGACTCAAGCAATCACCAAGATGCTGGTACCATAGATTTGATGATTATATTGTGAGAATAGGCTTCACAAGAAGAAATTATGACAGCTGTGTGTACATTAGAGCTTTAAAAGGCTAAGGTATTGTTTATCTCTTATTTTATGTAAATGACATGCTTCTTGCTAGAAAGGAAAGAAAAAAGTTGGTGGTTATTAAACAACTTTTCAAGGTAGAGTTTGAAATGACAGAACTGGATAGTGCAAAGAAAATTCTAGGAATGGAGATTTCAAGAAACAGAGCAAAAGGGAAAATCTCCTTAAGTCAGAAGGCATATACTCAGAAGATACTGGATAGATTTAAAATGATGGATGCTAAATCAGTAGTTCCATTGGCACCACATTTTAAATTATCTGCAGAATAATCACCAAAGGAAGATGATCTTGATCAGCTGGAATATATGAAGATAGTATCTTATTCCAATGCAGTAAGGAGCTTAATGTATCTAATGGTATGCACAAGACCTGATCTAGCTCACAGTGCAAGTTTTGTTAGCAAATACATGGCATGTCCTGAGAAGATGCATTGGGAGGCCGTGAGATGGATTTTGAGATACCTGAAGGGAACCATTAATACATGCCTGATGTTTAAAAAGAGTAATGATGATGCTTCAAGATTGCTGGGTTATGTGGACTCAGATTATGCAGGAGACACTGACTAAAGGAGATCCTTATCAGGTTATTTGTTCTTGTTTGATGAAGGAGTGATAAGAAGGAAGGCTACCTTACAGACAATGGTTGCATATACAGAAGCTGAGTTCATTGTTTTGATTGAAACTGTAAAGGAAGGTATATGGTTGAGGGGTCTAGTTGAAGATTTTGGCTTTATTCAGAACACTGTTTAAGTGTGTGTGACAATTAAAGTGCTATATATTTGTCAAGAAATCAACAATTTCAGACGAGGACAAAGCAATGTTCAGTTAAATTTCATAAGAGAAATTATAGATAAAGGCTTGATCAAAGTTAGTAAGGATGAAAAGATATAAACTAACATGTAAGTCCCATGTTCGATCATCTACATAAGTAACCCCATCATGGCCCTTCGTATACAGATGGAGAAACAAATCAACCAGGTGTATCTCACGTCTATCCTGAGTCTGTGAAAATGAGAAGACGAAAAATAAAAGATTAGGAAAACATTAATTGAAAACATTAAAGATATAAACGAAAGACTATAAGTACTTACCAATATCTTGTAATACTCATCGTGGCTGCGAGTCCTACTTGTGTGCAAAGCCGGATTCGCCAGTCGATTTGCTGAGTTGATTTGAGAGATGTGCAACTCCTCAGCAGTCTGACTATCCGCTAGCAGTTTCAGACGAGCTTCCTCATTCATCCACAAAAGCTCTTCAGCTGGTTTACCCTACACTTTGGCATGGTGTCCCTATAACGTTTTCCAACCATTTTGCTCCATGGTGGGTAAATAATCTCATCAGTGAGATGTGCAGGGATCGTAAAGTGACTCTGAAAAGAAAAACAAAAGTCTTAAATTTGTTAGAAATTTAAAACACTATAAATAAAATAATTTATAAAATTTATAAACTTTACCTTCCATATCTCAAAGCAACATAATTTGCAGATATCAGAAATCTCCTTCCATTTCCCAAACTCGGGATTCTTCTTGAAAACTCGGGAAACCTTACCTGATGGATGTAATCTATACAAAAACACACAAACATATATAGGTTAAAAAATAATTAATATATAAAAAATTAATAATTTAAACAAAAAATATAAAGTGAACTCACTTATTTCTCTTCATCCTTAAGATGACCCCGGTGATAGGAAACTGCTCAGCGACAGGGGTGTCTGATGCTGCTGATGATGTAGCCGGGGTGGTGGGGACATGTGTGTTAGATACCTGTGTGTCCCCTAATGCCGCTGCACTATCTGATGTACCAAGAGTATCGAACTTCTGAGAACGGCGTAGATGATGCCTCGATGTAGATATCTACGAAATAATTATCATACAATGAATTAAATAAATTAACATGTTATATAGTTAATAATTAACATACTAATGAATTAAAAATTAATAAATAACATACAAATTAATTAATTAAATAACATTAAAATAATAAATTTAAATACACTAAATTAAACAAATTAACATGTTATTTAATTAAATGTTACCAATTAATATACTAATAAATTAATTATAATCTAATTAACATTAATCTAATTAACACTAAATTTTAATTAATTAACATTAATCTAATTAACACTACATACTAATGAATTAAAAATTAATAAATAACATACAAATTAATTAGTCCCTAAACATTAATCTAATTAACACTAAATTTTAAAAATTAACATACTAATAAATTAAAAATGATTAAATAACATACAAATTAATTAATTAATTAACACTAAATTTTAAAAATTAACATACTAATGAATTAAAAATTATTAAATAACATACAAATTAATAAATTAATTAACATTAATTTAATTAACACTAAATTTCAACAATTAACATACTAATGAACTAAAAATTAATAAATAACATACAAATTAATTAATTAATTAGTTAACATTAATCCTAATTAACACTAATTTTTAATGATTAACATAACAATGAACACAATAATTAACAAAATACATAACAATTATTAATCTAAATCATAACAATTAATATAAATATATAATAATTAAGACAATAACTAATCTAAATACATAATAATTAATATAAATATATAAAAAATTAACGTGCAATTTATTTACAATTAACTAATTAAAAATAAATAAATAGAAACGAAACATACCGTTCACCAAAGCTTTGACGAGAATTGAAAGGGAAAAGAAGAGAATTGGGGAGGGGAGAAAGGGAAAAGAAGAGAAAGAAAGGGAAGGGAGAGGTGGGGAGGCAGAGAGGAGAAAGAGAAGGAAGAAGAAAAGAAAAGAAAAAGTGAGGGGGGAAAGGGGTCTGATGGGCCCTTCATATAACTTTTTTTAGCGACGAAATTTGTCTCTAAGGGGAATGAAAAGGCGCCAGCTGGGGCACAAACTTTTATAGCACGCGCCATTAATTTCCCTTATAGCGACAAAATGTGTTGCTGAAGAACTTGAATATTTTAATCAACCGCCATTAATTTCAGTATTAGCGATACACTTCGTTGCTAATGTGAGTGAAAAATTCAACATATCATTTCTCTTGGCGATGTAATGTATCTCTAGTACTGAAAATACTGTTGGAATATTTGATTTCCATATAGAGACACATTTCGTCGCTATAAGGGAAATTATCTGTTGAGGTCATTATTACCCCATTAGCGACGAAATTTGTCTCTATTTATTGGATGTTCTAGAATTATATTTCTTTTTAGCGACGAACTGTGTCTCTATTTATCGTATGTTCTGGAATTATATTTTCTGTTAGCAACGAATTGTGTCTCTATATAGTGAAGATTCTAGAACCATAATTCCCCTTTAGCGACGAACTGCATTGCTATTACCCCTGTTTTTTTTTCTCATTTTCCTTTTGTTCCCTTACGAGTTTTACAATTCATTGATACTTTAATTTGCTGCAGTTTCTTCCCTAAATCTTATGTAATCCAATTAAACTATAAATAAATAAAGGAATTATTATCGTTTTGCAACTGTGATACCTTCCCATTACGATGGGGACTTACCTGGATTTGACTAGAATTTCTCTTCCTATTTTAAGAGCTAGGCAAGTCAACAACAATTGTTGGCTCATTAGTGGTTTCACTTAGAACCATCTCCTCTGGTACCAGTTTACTAGGAGATTTGTGGTTTCCTATATAGTCCTCTTCCAAGAATGTAGCATTTGTTGACACAAACACTTTATTCTCTTTAGCACTATAAAAAAATCCACCACGAGTCTATTTAGGGTAGACTACGAAGAAGCATACCTTAGACCGTGATTCTTAGGGTTCGATTTCAGCACGTGTACTGGACATCCCCTACTTGGAAGTGACACAAGCTAACTTTACGTCCCGACCATAACTCAGTAGGTGTTTCTAAAACGCTTTTAGAAGGTACCCTATTTAGGATGTGTAACGTAGTCTCCAATGCGTAACCCCAGAAAGATTCTGATAATGATGAATAATTTATCATTGATCTCGTTATTTCGACTAAGGTTCTATTTCTTCTTTCAGCTACAGTATTCTGCTGAGGTGTACCAGGTGCTGAAAGTTGGGATGTAATCTCATTTTCTACCAAGTAGTCTTTGAACTTATAGTCCATATACTCCCCACCACGATCTAATCGAAATGTCTTGATAGATTTACCAAGTTGCTTTTCAACTTCAGTTTTAAACTCCTTGAATTTATCAAGAGTTTCAGACTTGAATTGCAATAGGTAAATGAACCCATATCTTGAGTAGTCTTCTATAAAAGACACATAATACTCATATTTACCTCTAGCTTTTACATTCATCGGACCACAAAGGTCTGAATGGATAAACTCTAGTAGCTTTGTGGCTCTATTTCCTTTAGTTGAAAAAGGACGCTTGGTCATTTTACCCTCTATACAGAATTCACATACTAGGAGTGTACCGAGCTCTAAGTCACTTAGAGGTCCACTTTTAACCAGTCTTTGAATTCTATTGAGGTTAATATGACCAAGCCTTAGATGCCATAGAAGGGTCTCATCTTTAAAAATTCTACCTTTATTAGTTCTAGACTCTGCAGTTTGAAACAACTCAGTATTATAAATTGTTGAACATACTAATGGTGTTAGTATATATAAATTGTTATCTTCTATTCCTGAACAAATAAAGTTTCCATCTTTGAAAATATCAACTTTATTAATACCGAAATCCACAATATAATGTTGTTTACTAATACAACCCAAAGAAATTATGTTTTGGTTTAAACCAGGAACATAATTAATCATTGCTCGGTAAAATAAACATTTTAGTTAAAGATAACTTTATATCAACAACAGCTTCAGCATCCACCATCTGGCCTATGCTATTTCTTAGAGACACTTCTCTAAGCTTGATCCTTCTTCAAGAGTTACTTTAGGCACTTTTCCTCTCTTGGAATTTTTGGTAGGGTTAGTAGCTTCCGTACCCTTCTTCTTCCAGAACCTTGGCTTCTTATTCTTAGTACTTGAGCTAAAGGCACCATGAGTAGAATCAACATTTGCTTCCACAACTTTCATCTTCTTGCCTTTCAGCAATATAGACTCGAAAGTCTCTAGCTCATTAAGAATCTGGGACATGTTCATACCCACCTTGTTCAGAATCTAATTACTCTTGAACGATAAGAAGTTAACTAGAAAGGTTTCAAGAATCATGCTGATCTGGCTAGTCTCGTCTATACTACCACCATTCATCTCAGCCACATTGAGATGGACCATCATGTGAAGAACATGTGTAACGTCCCGTTATTTTACAATGAATTTATTTATTTATTATTATTTTAATTATTATTATTTTATCTAAAGCACTTAATTTAATTTTGAGTTGATTAATTTAAAATTTAGATAAAATTTAGAATTTATAACTTTGAATTTACGAGTTTATTTCGTTTGTAAATCCTTTTAATTACTTTAGTAGTTTAAACTAGTTTTGGGCGTATTAATAATTATTAGCGGGCCAATTAATAATTATTAATCACCTTTTGGTAAGTTTAAGTGCTTCGGGTTTCGTTTTTAAAAGCTAAAAGCAAACGAGGGACGCCTTCGTAATTTCTGAATTCTTAAAATATCTAAACACTATTCATCCATCCTCTTTAAAAGACCAAAAAAGTAAAATTTTCATTTCCTCATCTTTCTCTTCTCCTTGCTTGGTTGTGGGCCTCCTTCCATGGAAGTTTCCTTGGGTTTTCTTGGTTTCTCGGTGGATCGTCTCAATTCTAGTTGCGTTGGATTGCTCGGGACGAGGGCTACCTATCCAACCTAGCCTTGTTGTGTTTCTCGTTCTATAAGGGAAGCCCTAAAAGTGAGTTTTCAAAATTTTTTATATGGTTTTCTTTGTTTTTGTTTCTAAATGAGTTTTCAAAACTTTTTATATGGTTTTTTTGTTTTTGTTTCTAAATGAGTTTTGAAGTTGAAATCATCTATTTCTATCAAGGAATTTGATGATTTCAAGCTCGGATTTTCAAAAAACACTATTCACCGAAAAACATAATTCATTAGAAAAACACTATTCACCCGAGAACCACACTTTTTTTTCATTTTAGTTATGATTTATAAATTGTTGTTCAATTGATGAATTGTTGGTGCGATTGCTCGTTTGATGGTTCGTGGGAACTTTGTTGTCATGCGAACATTCGAGGTGAGGATAAATAGAATTTAAATATAATCTTAGAAACTGAACAACTTGAATGACTTGTAGGATCGAAAGTTAAGATTGAAATTTAAATCGAAAGGATTAAAGTAAGTGACCTAACATGCTTAGGCTTGGGATTTAGTTCTAATTTTAGTTGAGAGAACTCATAGGTGTTTTGAAGGAAACGATTAACTCTAGGAAGTTCACTAGAGGTGGGAAGATATTATTGAAAAGACTTCGTATACTTTGTTTTTGGAAAGCGAGATAATGAGGTATTGTTAGACTATGTGAGCTTTCAATACTGTCATTACAAGCATTTGATGGTTATATTGATTGATGTAAAGGCTGCGTGTACTTTATATTTGTTGAGCGAGTTAATGAATAATGTTGAGACTGCATGTGCTAACTTTATCGTCATTAATCGCAAATTATCTTGTTTGAATATGTTAAGACTGAGTGAGCTTAGCAGTAATTATTAAAGATAAAGGAATGTAAACCTTATTTTATAGCCTAAGTTGCTATAGAGAAAATAAATGAAACGTTATGTATAGTATACATTTCTATAGAGAAAAGAAATGAAATATGATTAATAGCCGAGTGCTATAGGAAAAGGGAATGAGATTGAATTGTATAATGAGAGAATGCAAAGGTGTATTGAAGCTTGTATAATTATTATGATACATATATGAGAGAACTAGATTCTCAATTATTTGGAAGATCTTGAAGTCGGAGATTGTAATATTTGACATAAACCTTATGTATAGTATAAGGTATTAAAGAGAATGAAATGAGAATGTTATGTGTGTTATAAAACACATCCTTCTTAATGCTTGGAAGTTAGTTCCTCAATTATTTGGGAGATTTGGTAAGTGAAAGTTGAATATTTGATATGAAACCCTTTTAAATGGTTGAAAGGTAAAGGGTATGTAATCTTTATTTGGACACAAATCCAGATACGGGTTTGGACTCTAATGTTACTTTATTTTCCATTTATCTTCACTGGGCCAGCTTTAGCTCGTGATATTACAAAATTTTCAGGTATCGATCGAGGTTGAGGTCATGGGAGTCTGATCTGGATTACGATGATGACGAGATAGACTAGAGATGTTTTAAAGTCCATGGGCTCATGTTATTTCGTATTCTCTTTTGAGTTGTATATTTGTATATAAGCTCATGAGAGCTTTTTGGTTTTAAACTTTTATAATTCTGAACTTCCTTTGAACTTTACTTTAGGAAATACACATTTCCTTGCCTTTATAATTTCTCTGATTGTGAAAAATGTAAACAGGCTTTGGATAGTTCAAATTTTAAACGTCCATGCTCTTTTTTTAAAAAAAATATTAAGACTTCCGCTGCATTATGATGTTTAAATGATTTAAAAGGAGTCGGGTCGTCACAACATATTCCCTAACCGATGTTCCTTCCTTCATGCAAGCAGTCATGATGTACTTGAGAGTCTCATGTTTGACTTGTTCAAACACCTCTTATGCTGATTGCAGCATCTCATATGCTGTAGGCAGAGGTTCAAGTTTCTTGGATACGACTTCAGTAAGTCCACCCAAGATATAGACACAAGCTTTCTCATTAGCCTTGATCCAGTGATATAAGCCTTTCGAACAGTTCATGCGTCATTAACAGGCAGTTCTGGAGGACATTCCTCTAGAATGATGAATTTTGAGATCTCAAGAACAAGAATTTTATTGATGTTGTTTTTCCAAGTGTCGTAATTTTTACCATTCAGTTTTTTCAGTAGTAAGAATATCAATTAGAGAGTTTGTTGATAAATAAATAAACACATGCTTTAGTAATACTTTTTTACATATCCATTCATCCATACTTTTGGCATCTATAAAATGTTATGCATGAATGCACATTTAATGAAATTCTATAACCTTAAAACACAATTTCAATGCCATGGTATATTAGTGTGACAGGAACGATGCCTATGTAGGCAGGTCAAGGTTCCCTCCCACTACAATGAGACTCCTCTCAACTAATGAACATCCCCAGGCTATCTCATATCCTACAGTTCTTTAGTTACCATATTTTGGTTAGGCGAAACATCTAGATAACTTAAATATTAATTTTGATGAGTGTCACCATAGGAAGAGTCAAACATCAAAACTCTTAAGAGTCTTTCTAAATGAATCCCTTTGAGTGTTGCCCAAGTTTTAGATCGCTTAAAGTTATTTTTAATGAGTGTCACTGTAGGGAGAGTCAAAGATCAAAATCTTTTAAAAATCCTATCCTATCATGAAGAGAATCACCTGGGTATTGATCCATACGGTTACTTTCCGGAGGGAATGAGTGAAGAGTTACCAACACCACAGAAGCCCTATATGAATCTCACTCATTGATTCCAACTTGGAGACCGCAGGACTTGTTGTCACTTGTCCTTCTCCCACTCAATATAGCTAGCTAAGGATTTTAACTTAGATATACCCAGGCTACCTCTAATATCTAAGTTCAATCTAACTTATAATAGATCTTATATATTGGTTAGATTGATTTTAATGTGAAAGACAACTGATTAATCTCTATTAATCCTAACACATTATGCACCGTCTCAATGAACAAAATTATTAATAAACTATGACTCCCAGATCGCTCCCAGTTAGAGGGATCCCGTGTTAATGGAACGATTAAATAACCTCTTATCTAGGGCAGAGCTTTCTCGCCAGAGTTATATTTAAATTAATAACTTCAACTTCATTAATTTTTAATTAACTCTTTAATTAAAAATAATTACACCTCATCTTTTAGGTTTCTAGTTTCAAATCCTATTTAAAACTAAACAATTAATTAAAATATTGGTTACTAAACTCTTTTAGACCATTTTAATTAAAACCTAAAACATGCTGCTAGTTTACTAACTAACCCCTTAATTAAAATTCTAGCACAATAAATATAACATTTACATTCATACAAGACCTGAGCATATTATCAATAATCTCCATTAATGATGCATGATCATGATATTTATGCATTTATGATGAGAATAATTATTTATGACATACTTTATGCCTGAATAATTATTACTTAATTATATCTAATATATAATAAATAAATAAGCAATTTTGGTTGGGATAATATTGGCCAAATCTATTAAAATAAAAATTTATATCTGAAGATAAATTAAATTTTAATCTTGAACTTCTCCAGAATCTACAGAAAACGAAAACCAGAAAAACCGAGGGGAGGCACCTAGGGTTTTAACCATAATCGTCGCCGCCCATAAAACTAAATAATATATTTTTATTTTTTCGCGTGGTGGTGCTGTCCACATGTAGCTCGCGGTAGAGGCCGGGATCCCATTCACTTTATTTCCTTCGTCGTTTCGATCGATATCTCAATATGATTAAGATGAGTGGAAATTTTTCCTATACCCAAATCATGGGTTTACAAAATTTCCATGAAAGAAAACCTAGGCCAATAAATCCTAATTCAACCAAAACGCAAAATCCACAATTTTAAAAATCCTTTAAAAATTGATTTCAATTCCCATCATAAAGTTTTCAAAAAATATTATATATACAAGACTTCTCTGATAACAGTTGTTGGGGATGAGGCCTCTATAAAAGAGTTCTCGTGTGGAATTCCCAAGGATCTTTCCTTACAGTATAATATATTCAAAAACTAAATGCATAAAAGAATATTAACCCTTGTCGAGAAGTGTCCGACTCTTCCTCGTTCTTCTTGGTTACGATCCTGGAACCACCAAAAAGCTCTTCCTCACTAAGCACAAAAGAGAATCGGTGCGTAGGCACTATCCTCTTTGGAAAAATGAAGAGGGAAGAAACCTTACCCTATGAGCGGTGGCGGTAGAGAGAGGAAGGAGAGGAATTTTCCTGAGCCTTTTCTTTTGCTCTCTTAGTTGTGTGTTTTGGGGTCACCCCAAAGTTCCTATTTATAGGAAAACTATGGCCTCAGAAAATCTTTAAATATCTTTTTAATTATCAAATAATTAATAAAGATATTATAAAATATACTTTGAATAATTAAGATATAATATCTTATTCCATAGTAAGATAATCCCATATCTTTATTCCATATCTTACTCATTTATATTAATCATATTAATTTAAATTAAGATATTCCATATATATATTTTAAATAAAATAAAATGCAAATAAGGTTAACAATTAACCATTGGGGCGTGTGACCCTACCCATGGGTCACACGCCCACCCTGTCATCTTCTTGACAATATTGGGCATTTTATTTTCCTTTTTATTTAATAGAACAATTCCATTAAATAAATAAATAAAACTCATTTTATTTATTTCCTCTTTTAATTTGATCTCCTCAAATTAAATATTTAAATAGATTCCTCTATTTAAATCCTCATTAAATTTGGACAACTGCAAAATTAATTTAATTAAATAGCCTCTTTTATTTAATCTCTCTATTTTATAATTAAATAGACTCTTCTATTTAATTTCACCATTAATTAAATAATCAAATAGACCGATCTATTTAATTTCATTTAATTAATCAAATAGACTCCTCTATTTGTATTTGCCTTAATTGATTTGATAACTTCAAATCAAATACTTGAAATCATTTTTCCAAAGAAATTAATCATCATTAATTTATGTTCTCAATTACATGCGTTAGCTCGGAGGACTTAATGGACCTATAGGACTAAGTTCTAATGATCTAGAATTACATTGATTGAACTCCTTTAATCAATTAATTGGTATTCATTAACTTCTAGATAACTCTACTAAATATCTAGAGTTGCACTCTTAGTACTATAGATATAGTTATATCCATTGGCTAATATCATTAACTACACTTTGATCCTTCACAAGTTAGTTCGTATCTATGGCTAGGTAATTGCACCGTATTAACCTCCATGATACATCTTGTTCCTTAAGCACAACTGATTCTCCAATGAACAACCTTACATAATCTCCATTATGCGTCTTTACCTTTTCCTTGATCAGAGGAATATGGGGCCCCGCTGTTTAAAACCGAATCAGTCCATATGGGAACTACTTATCTATTTTCCTATATAGAAAAGAGTGAATTCCATTCTTGTGTAATTACGTTCCCAGCTATAAGCAAGATGCAATCCCCAAAGTGGAAGGCATATTGAACGAACTATATCGGTTCACTCTCACCTATTCAAATCAAAGGTTTGTCTCTTGCGAACAGGAGTTCGTAATCCACTCAGGATTAAGATCAATTGTACATGATCAACCGATTGATAAACAAATTGTCTTTACAGTTTTCCTCTATTTTTTGGATCAGAAAATCCGGTGCGGGAAATAGTATGTGTTTGGATCTGAGGCGTGGCACTCATTTTGACCCGTTGTAGACTTGAAATAGTGGAAGGACACGACTCTTCAAAAAATAGACCATTTCAGCCTCGTGATGATTCAGGCATTTAACGGTCCTCTTTCGCAAACGTGAATCGCTGTGTCCTTGCATAAACCTGCTTGTTCTGAGAGACGCGACCTTTCAGAAAATTGACCCGTTGGGCTTCGTTTCTGACAAATCTTTGCGAATGCAGATCGTCGCGTCTTTCTCCACATGTCGCGGTGGTTGGATATGTGTCACCTTCCTCTAAATAGCGCTTCACTTCAGAATTAATGGCTCGTTTGCCATCTAAATTTCAGAGGTTTATCTGAAGATTCTTCATTTTCTATCAATTTTCTGCCATTTTCACTCTGTCTCTTCGAAGCTTTCCCCGTCCTCATCCAAAGGTTAATCTTTCGTCCCTATCCTTTGTTCTTTTCTTCTGTTACTGATAACTTAGAAGGAGCCCTCGTAACTAGAGGCCATAGGACCCTGAGGGTAGCAGTAGAGAATGATGACAATTTAGATGGTAGGGTTTTCGAGAGAGATAAGTCTGCTGCTTCCTCTTCTCTTCCGTCTATCCAAGAACATGCTCCCAATCCTTCATCTAGGGGTGAGCTTGGGGAAACAAACCTGCTACCGATCGCTCTCCCCCACCGGAGGGGGACTCTCTTTCTTTTGTAAGCGGGTTAGTGTCCTTTTGTGAAATTAATGCGGCTTTGGTCACCGATTCCACAAACTCTTCTACTTTCCTCCCATTGATGGGAGGGGATTCTGCCTTGATGGGCCTCGCCACTGTCCCTGGTTCCTCCAACCCTTCTTCCATTGTGCCAGTTGTAGAGGCGGCAAAAAAGAAGAAGAAGAGTCACTCGAGGGGTAAGAAGTCCAAATCAAAGCTACTCCTTCCGTCCCTATGCCCTTGGGGGGAGAGGGTTCTGCCCCGGTCGACACCATTAACGCTTCGGATTCTCGTAGGTCCCCCTCCACTGGTTTGGTGAGCAAAGAGGTTAGGAGAAAAAAGAAGAGAACTCAGTCGAAGAGAATACTCGAGGAGAGAGGCCCCACTCATTACATAAGCAAGATGACAAAAGAGGGACTCGATAGGTTGAGGGCTGAGTACGCTATCTCTTCGAACTTTGAGATTAGGCTCCCAACTGAGTCAGAGCGAGTCTATCTTTCTTCGAGAGAGGGTTGGACCGCTCTTTATCCAAAGTTTTTCAAGTGTGGGGTTCGGCTTCCCCTTCCTCCTTTATTAACGGTTCTACTTCGGAGCGGCGATCTCGCTTTAGGCCAACTCATGCCAAACACGCTAGGATCTTTGATTACTTTCATGGTTCTGTGTTCGGGCTTAGGCTTTCAGCCAACTCTGGGGATGATTTTCCATTTTTGGGCCCTCCATTTGAATTTCCAAGACAGGATGCGCTTTCTTTTTCAGAACCATCAAAGCCCTGCCTTGGTTGATGAGACTTCATGTGACAAGAGCTGGAAGAAGGAGTGGTTCTTCATTCGCGGTCCTTTTTTTTCTGGAGACCGGACTCTTCCCACCTCTTGGGAAAATGAGGGTGAAGGAATGAGTCCCGATTTATTTT
Organism: Gynostemma pentaphyllum; assembly: GCA_028015215.1. Taxonomy (NCBI): domain Eukaryota; kingdom Viridiplantae; phylum Streptophyta; class Magnoliopsida; order Cucurbitales; family Cucurbitaceae; genus Gynostemma; species Gynostemma pentaphyllum. The sequence goes on along the minus strand of CM051354.1, from coordinate 41,957,924 downwards.
ATGCTCTGTCTTAACTGTAGTTTTGCTAACAACTTTTATGTTCTCTTTTCAGCGAAAGATCCTCTTCCAAAGAGCAACTCCAAGGAAGATTCGCTCATTGTAAGGTCCTTAAAGAAAAACAGGAAATGCGCATTTCCTATGTTTAAGAAAACATAAACAACAACATAAAATGTTTAAAACACAAAACAACCCTCTTTCGAGCTCAGAACGTCATATTTACACATTTACAAACGACCAAAAGACTAGCATTTTCACAATGCCACAATTCCATATCCCAGGCTCATCGCACGGTCAGTCAAGCAGCACCACGACCTCTAACCCGACCTTTCCCACGAGAGGTACCTGTAAAAATGGTAGCGTAGCACCATTAGCATAAAGCTAGTGAGAGTAAAATAAAATCAAGTGTTTATATGGACCAAAGTCCTTATCAGAAATAGTGTCCATTAACTAAACACCGAGCACATCAACAAATAAGGCTAAATATGCATTTACATTCAGAACCACATGCACAGGGAAGTAAACATAATTGGCTCGGTTAAAGTCAGTTTCAACTACCATAACACATTTCAAACTTCCCTTGTCACCTCGCGTATAACAACGCTATAGTCACCGTAATTATATTGTCACCATTCATACATAGTCCCCATAGTTACCATTGTCACCATTATTACATGTCACCATAAGTCACCATGAATATAAGTCACCATAGTTATCACGAATATAAGTCACCATAAGTCACCATAGTCACCATGAATATAAGTCACCATAGTCACCATGAATATAAGTCACATAGTCACAACAAATATAAGTCACCATTAGTCACCACGAATATAAGTCACCATAAGTCACCATAGTCACCACGAATATAAGTCAACCATAGTCACCACGAATATAAGTCACCATAGTCACCACAAATATAAGTCACCATAGTCACCATGAATATAAGTCACATATAGTCACAACGAATATAAGTCACCACTAATATAAGTCACCATAAGTCACCATAATCACCACGAATATAAGTCACCATATGTCACCATAGTCACCATGAATATAAGTCACCACAAGTCACCATAGTCACCACGAATATTATAAGTCACTATAAGTCACCATGAATATAAGTCACCATAGTCACCACGAATATAAGTCACCATTAGTCACCACGGTTTCTATCATATTACCTAAGTACATAGGATAATAATTAAGAGAAAGCCTAAAGCAGACTAGGCTATTTTTACCTCCTTGGAAGTTCTGAGTCCGAACCGCCACTTTCCATCTCTCCTTTCAAATCGATCACACCCAAACCACACTTTAGCCCTCAAGTCTTAATATCATTCAGTAACGAGAATCTCGTCTTAATGCACTTTCCTTAGCCCAAACATACTTTCAACAATATTTTCCTCCTAAACATCCACAACCCTTAACCTCTATTCAACTAAATCATCAATTAATCCGGGCCATTAAAATACTAAAGCTCATTTTCAACTCACCTCTAAGATGCGTTGAAGAAACACCGCTCGTTGGATGCGTGAAGAGTTGCTCGTGGTTCAAACCTACAAAGTAAAATATACAACTAAACATATTAATTTCTAAACCACGAATGAATAACCAATAGCTAAAATAAGCTTCAAACTTAATCCCAGAACTCTATGAAGCTCATGGCCAAGGCAAGAGGAAAAATATCGGGTTCCAATTTTTCAATCATTACTTAAAGAAGACACTTTCAAAAATAACAAATCTCAATTTACGGAACCCTCGATTTGGAATACCTCAAAGGGCTCGGGTTTTCCATTCGACTCGGGTTTAGATTCAAGACAACAACCTCGACCAAAATGATTTTCCCTAACTAGAAATCATCAACGACACACGAGAAAATGAATCGAAGCTTAAACGCAAAATCAAGAAAAAGGAAACCTACTCCGGTCCCAAATTCTCATGACACGAGCGCCTTTTTCGCTCTCCTTTTAGATGTAGGAAGAAAGAAGGTCGCGATGATGTCTCCGCCTAGCCGAAAGGGAAAATAGGTGGCTGGACCTAAACACTCTCAACCTTCGGGAATTGGGCAGATCGCGATGGTCGGCGTTTCAAATACTACTACAAAAGCCATAGTGGATCCTGTAGCGGATCCTCCTGCGGACCCTCTAGCCACAAAATGAAGGAAGGGTGGAATACTAGGGGCGAACGATCGCGCTGTAAGGGGTCTGGATGAATATGTTCGGAAGCATCCTGAGATGGTTTATCAGTCTTTTCTTTCCGAGGCGAACTCGCCTTCCTTTGAGTACATTGATATTCTATATTCTGATTCGTTAGAGTTTGAACATGATACTTCTTCGGTTCCCCAAGATCAGACGATCTATGGATCGCTTGACCCTAGGATTTCAAATCCTTCAAAATCGATGATAGGGGTGGAGACTTTTCTGTCGATCGAGGTTCCCGTGCTGCCGTCGGATCCTGCCACACGGGTGGAGGGCCTTCGTTGTTTAGCAAATTTTTATCCCCTGGATCTGACTACGATCATCATTCCCTTTCCGAGGATTACATTTTTAAACGGGCTGTTGATGTAGTCAGATATTCTCCCGATATGGAAGTCGTCCAGTTGGGCCCCCTATTTGACTGTGCGAGTGAGGAGAGGACTTTCGCTCGTATGCGCTATCGCATATGGCTGGTGAGTGTGCCGATACCCCCTTATCTTATTATTATCTTTGCCTTACTTTTCTGAACCTGGATCTTCTGAATATTGGTGTTTTCTTTCCAGGGAACTCAAGCTTCTGCCCAGATGAGTCTCAACCTGAAAAACCTGATGCCGAAGTATGGCAGCTTGGAGTGTGAAGTGGCTGAGTTGAAGAAGGAATATCGGTCTCGCCACTTAGACTCTGCGGTCACTTTGGCTGAAATTTGAAATTGTGGAAGCAAAAGGGAGGATTTCAACCTTTTAGGTTGAGACTCTTGATCATTTGTCCTAGCTTAGACGCGTCAAGGGAGAGAACGAATCCCTCCGGAAGAACAATAAATAGCTGAAGCAAACCCATGATGAGGCCGAGGCTTTGAGGCTCCTGAACGTCGAGCTTATGGAGAAAGCTACGACCATGGAGGATCTTCGCGGAGCGATGGATCGCTGAAAGGCTTCAGGGAGGAATTGGCTGCTGCTGTCTTGGAGAATTCCTCACTGAATCCCAAGTGGTTGAACTTCTGCCTTTGAAGTCTCAAATGATCGAACTTCTCCCTTTAAAGGATAGGGTTTGCGTTCTACAAGTGGAATTGGTCGAAGCGATTGAGCTTTCAGCATAGATAACTCTTATAGGGCTGGAGATCGAAAGGGATTCGATCAAGGAGTTTATAGAGATGGTTGAAGAACTCTGGAGCTGCTTAGCTCAATCATTCACGAAGGCGCTATTAAGACTCAGTCAGAACTGGTGAAGAAGGCTAAGGATCTGCTCTCTTCCCAGGCCAAGACCTCGGCTCAAGGTGAGACTAGCGGTGCCGAAGAAGTTCAGATGGAAGGGGGTGGCGGTCCCGCCACCGATGATGCTCCTTCGGATTCCCCCCCGCCCAAATGAAACCGTTTGTGTTTCTGATTGATTTTGTCTGGGTGGTTTCTGGATTGTGGAGCCCCTTTGTTGAACACTTTATTTTTCTTCTGACTTGACTATTTTCCCATTTTTGTTTATGAAAACACATAACTTACTGGTGTTTGTACTTTGGTTTATTCGTTTTGTTGCTCCTTTCCGTTTTCGTACTTTTCGATGCTTCGTCTCGTTAAGTATTCTTCCCTTGAATCATTCTGGACTTTGAAATGGAGGCTTATCCGCTTGTTCGAAATTAAAAGTCCCTTGTTTCCAGAGAAGGCATTGAATGCTTGGATAGACCAAGTTTTTGCTTACGGAGAAGGCTTTGAATTCTTGGATAGACCAAGACTCTCGCTTTCGGAGAAGGCTTTGAGCGCTTGGATAGACCAAGGCCCTCGCTTTCGAAGAAAGCTCTGTGTGCTTGGATAGACAAGACTTTTTACGTCTTCATACTCCAACGTTTTTCATTCCTTAAGGATTAAAAGTGCTTGGGCAAACCAAGGGTTTTGCTTCTTAAAAAGGCTTTAGATGCTTGAACGGACCGAGGCTTTTGTTTTCGGAGAAGGCTTTAAGTGCTTGGATGGACCAAGGCTTTTAATGTCTCAATACTCCAACGTTCTTTCCTTTATAAAGGTTCGTAAGTGATTTATTTGCTCAGACGGGTCGATGCTTTTGCTTTCGGAAAAGGCTTTTAGAATGCTCGGACGAACTGAGGCCTTTGCTTCCGGAAAAAGCTTTGGAATGCACGAATGGACCGAGGCTTTTGCTTCCGGAGAAGGCCTTGGAATGCTCGGATGAACCAAGGCTTTTGCTTCTGAAGAAGGCTTTAGAATGCACAGACGGACCGAGGCTTTTGCTTCTAGAGAAGGCTTTAGAATGCTCGGGCGGACCTAGGCTTTGGCTTCCAGAGAATGCTTTAGAATGCTCGGACTGACCAACTCTTTTGCTTTTAGAGAAGGCTTTGATTGGGTATTTAAAGCACATTGTTAGAAGTTAAAGAAAAAAAATATATAACTACTATTTTTTTTCTTTTGTTTGTACAATGGATAAACAAAATAGTCTAACTACAAGTCTTCGGTTCCTCGGATGACCTTCAATTCTTCGTCACTGTCGATGATGACTGTTTAGGCTGTCTTCCTTTGCCATTTTGAGGAGGCAAGCTGCTCCTCGAGGGATTTGTTTTTCCTTTCGTAGTAATCCAAGAGGTTTGTGGCTGCTCGAAGGCATTCCTTGAGCGCTTCGTAATGATCGGAAGGGCTATAACCCTCTACCATTTAAGTGATTTCTTCTCTTCTCGAAGGGAATGATTTTCCTTTTCTAGGTGCTCTATTTGCCTGTTCGAGACCTCTAGAGCTTTTCGGACACTGTTGAGCTCATGTCTCAACGTTTCCATGTCACCCTATCTCTCATCCCTTTTTAGGAGGGCAAGAGTGAGCCTGGTGTTGTCCATTCTCAACTCTTGGTTCTCGAACTTGAGGACTTTCTTGGTCACTCTGGAGGTAGCAGATGAATTGTCCATGGCTTTAGTCAATCACGTGCTTTGAATGGTGTATTCATATGGTTTCCCTTTTTATAGCGTATCATGGATGTGTCAGGTGGGAATCTGGAAAACCCTTCATTTAATTCGAGGATGTTTCCCAATTAAGGTGTTTCACTCCTTAAGGTGGTGATGTGTGCTATTTGGTTATGTCAAGCGTCAACTGCTCCCATCAAATCTTCTTAAATATGCTTAATTAGGGGGAATTAACCGCCTTAATTGTGATTTAACATACGCGTTGTCTCGTATGTGCTGCCAGCTGTGATGCCGCACTGGATTTTAGACACGTGTCTCGTATGCGCTGCCAGTTGTAAGAATGCTCAATACACTCCTGTTTTGGGAACATGACTAGATAAGTAGCTGGGAACTCAATTACACGAGATGGAATTCATAACTTTCCTATAAATTAACAGGATTAGTGTGATACCTAAACATTTTAGGAACTTTAGGAAACTCCCTTGATGTACTGATTTGAGACATGAACAAGTGGCGCCTGACTTCAATTGATCACAGAAGTACATTATCTCTAGTTCGACTAAAGATAAAGTTCATTGGAGAATCAGCGGGAACACAAGGATGAAGTGGTAATTACAGGGGCAAAACGGTAAATTTACCAGCCTGTAATTATGAGTGTTCCACATGAAGGATATATCACAGATATAAATAATGATAAACTAAGTTGACATAACTCATCTATAGTGAGGGGAGTTCACCTATGAATCTATAGTGGAATTATTCATAGTTAAATAATAAGTAATTAACTGAATATGGGTTAATCACTTAATTGACTAATTATTAAGCCCATGATCGGGTCCCTATGCTAGCCCAAATATCGCTGTAGCAAAACTAAGTTATTAATTTAACTTAGGAAGAATGAATCATTTAAGTGATTGAATTTACTTAAAATTAGGCAATATTAATTATTTGAATAATGAGATTATTTCAATGAAAATTAATATTAATATTATTAATATTGATACAATATTAATTGTTTAAATAAAGAGTTTATTTAAATGGAAATTAATATAACATTATAATAATTTAAGGCAAAATTAATTGTTTAAATAAATAGTTTATTTAAACGGGAATTAATGTTAATATTATTAATTATTTAAATAATGAGTTGATTTAAATTGAAATTAATAATTAGTATTATCAATTAAATAATGAGTTTATTTAATTTGATAACAAATTTTAGAGAGAATTAAATACAATTGGTTTAAGAAACAAATTGGGTCGGATCCAAAAATAATTAACTGATTGGATATGATTCAATATAAATTAATTTTTGGTTGAATGTATTTAATTAGAAATGATTATTTGAATTATTTCTAATTTTAAATGCATAAATATATAGGGAGAAAAATAGGGATAGCCACTTAGTGGGCCTTAATCTCCTAAGTAGCCACGTTCAGCCATTTAAACATAAGTAGCCATCCCATTCATCCCCTTTATAACAGTTTTACATAAATGCCCCCAAAATTGAGTAACGTATAACGCGAAGAAAAAAATCGGCGGCGTCTGACATGCACACTATACAAGATGTGTCTTTTCAGTTATCATGACTAAAAAAATAAAAAAAAAACTCCAACAAGCTTCCTTCTCACGATTCATTTTCTTTCTCCCCCTTTTTCTCCAATTGCAACTTCCGAAAACCGCCACATTCATTTCTCTGCCCTCATTTTTCGAATTGTAACCTCCGCAAACTGCCATTGGAGAAGGATTTCAACTTCATAAGTTCTCCAAAAACAGGTACTGCTCTCTGATTTAAAAGTTTTTCGATAGGCTTGTTCTTCTTGCTTTATTGAACACTAAGAAATTTGTTGTTCAAATGTCAACCATGGTTGAAACTCGAACATTAGCGAAGAAGGAGAAACTTCCCATGAATTCGGGTGAAGAATAAACAAACGATGGAGATGAAAATAGCACTCTAAAAGGATCAACCTATAGTGAGCAGAAGGTATTTAGTCATGTTTCCATTAAAAGAAAATAAATTTGAACAGAAGTTCTATAATAATAGTGTCATTGTGCATGCAGACGCCTGAAAAAGACACAAGTGAAGATGTAACAAAAGATCAGATTGAGACACCATCTTCTTCATCTAGGCGAAACAAGAACAGGTCACAGGTAGGTGGAAAGAACCATGCATGTGGGTAAAAGGGTGACGTTTGAATTCACTAACTTATTAATGTATGACAAATGTATATCCTATACACAATATCTACTTTGAAGACATGAAATCTGTTAATTTTGCCACTATGTTATTGCGTTTCTGAAACGTAACGAGAATATACTATCTGTACTATATGGGCTATACAAACTATACACACGTAAACGGTATGGTTATATATGTTATGTACTATACCCACTATACAGTGCGTGACGTACGTCGTCCTCGCTGTCATTGTGCAATACGGGCTATACATGTTATATTGCATGCTGCAGACAATATACTATAATGTGTTATAACATGTATAGTCTATTTACAGGGGCCATGCTTGATTCAACCAAGACATGCATGGCAAAAGGATCAGAAGGTGAATGTGTACTCTAAGACAAAGCTGCTTGGGGTTCTCCACAAGAAAATGTCTGACAAGCAAAAAAGGGTAATGAAAAACTTTTTCCTCTGGAATTTCTGGGAGCTCCCAACAGCAAACTTCCCCACTCAACTACTGCTCCAGATAATTCTTCGAAGGGTGCACAACGACGATAAGTCGCTGTTGACTTTTAATATATGTGGGTACACGGTTGACTTCACCCTGGAGGATTTCGCCATAATCATCGGGCTGATATGTGATGACATTAAGTTCACAAACTTACACAAGCTGCCAACCAGCTCCATTGAGAAGAAGTTCTTCAAGACACACACGGTTCACAACCTGAAAGTGTTGCTTGAAGAGATTGATGACTATGACTTTCACAATGACAAGATGTCAATCAAGGTTGCGAAGTTGGCTATGCTTGAGAGTATAGTCATTGCAAATCAACAAAAAAACACAATAAGTGATCTACACTTTCGGCTAGTTGAAGATCATGATTCTTTCGAATCATACCCGTGGGGGAGGATATCATACGATATGTTACGCCAGAATGTGACACGAGCAGTGGGAAGCAACACTTCATTGTGCATGGCTGTCAGTGGGTGTGCTTATGCACTCATATATTGGGCTTTTGAACGGATTCTGACATTAAGTATTGGAGAAAAGTATGCACGACGAATCAGTTATGATGAGCCAAGATTGTTAGCATGGGATGTTATGAGGCATGGTACATGTAAGGAACTTGATAAGGATGTGTTCAATGATCAGGTATGCATGTGTAAAGCCTTGTATCATTTCATACATTACTTCTAGTATTTACTATACAAACTATATGTATTCTATTCGCTATACTATTTTATGAGCAGTGGTTAATCTGTGTACCTAACTTCATGCGTAGATTGTCGTTCACGAGATGCGTCCGGTCGAAAATCCTGAAAAGTATTACTACCTGACTGAGTTTCAGCAAATGAAGAAGAGAAAAGGCAAAAGTGTGGAACAGGAGGTACATGTACAAAAGACGAACGTATTGGGCAGCTCAAAAGCTGATGAGGAATCACAGTCCATAAGTGACGACTGGGTATACAAAACTGAATAAGAAGCTCGATAAAATATCAACCGCACTGGCAGCGTTGGCAAAAAGGGTTGAGTTCATAGCAGACATTGTCTACATGAGATATCTGACTGATGAGAAAGAGAGAAGGAATGTTGATAAGGAGAAGGATGGAAAAAAGGTAAGTTGGATACGAATTTTTTTTTATATTTCGTAAATGGCACTAACCTGTCATATTATAACGTGTAAAAATTGAACCAGCGAACAATGAGTGACAATGAAAGAGAAAGAGGGACAAATAGTAAAGACGGGGGTGGTGAAAATGAAGAGGTAAAATATTGGGACTATACGTGATATACAGTAATAAACTTTTCCAACTGACTTGTATACATTAGCTACGCACTATACACTGAGATGTACTGTTTTGAACTTTAAAAAATTGCAAGCAGGGCACAATGCGTGATGCTGAAAGAGAAAAGGCCGGAAAAAGTATATATGGGCGCGACGAAAATGAAGACGTATGTTTTTTATGATTACATCTTGCTGTATGTGATATTCTCTGTTGTATGTTTATATATGCTATACATTAAAATGCAAAAACAATGTAATGAACTATGGAGTTGTACATGTTATGCATATATATGTGTATGTATATATATTTTATTAGACTGTGCAGGTAGAGCTGTACACGCTATACATGTATGGCTCGCTATGCTATACGTACTTAAGAGGCTATACCTGATGAACTGACTTATACTAATCAATTTCAGAGAGTCGATTCTCAAGCTGATGTGCATGTCGGTCATAATGATACTATGTTGGGAGATGTCATCGAAGAGAACGAAGATGACAAAAAGGGCACGGAAGTGGAGGAATTACGTGAAGAAGAGCCTCCTTTCTATCCAATTGACGAACTAGTCACCAACATTGTGGGGAACTTGGCGGACGATGTTGAACATGTATGTATATTCGACTACTTTTGGTTATTATTGGGGGTAGAAAATTACTAACAATTTAAGAATTATTATGCAAGATTATGGAGGACCCTCCAATCCATAATGACAACTTGGGTTCACAAGAAATCCTGAACAAGCAGCGTGAACATGCTGATTTAGAGACTGAAAACATAGCGGTGGAAACCGTTGATAACGTCGGTAGCTTATGAACTATCCATTGTGATGTATTATCTAGTCTGAAAAAAATGTATTGCATGTACAAGTTGTATTCGTTCCGTAGTTAAGACATTTAAAAACATGTCTTCTTGTGCAGGTAGCTACTGTGGTTGATGATACACTTGCTACACAAGAGACTGGCTTGCTGACATCGAAGGTGAATATTTTTATTGTCTGTATGTCATCTATAGTAGTGGGCCTTCTTTTTCTGTATACCATATACAATACCTCTTCTTTATATAATATGTATAGTACATTGTTTTCACAATTCATATTACAATGACAATTCCAGCGTCCATGCCGAGCAAAGAATCTGGGTCAATACTTTAAGGAGCCGTACACGGATGCATTCGGCTCCACTGATCCAAAGGGGAAAAAACCGGCAAAGAAGAAGCTGTCAGAACGAACAGGAAAAGCTGTGACGGGCAAGGCAACTAAGAAGGGCAAGCTTAAGGGCGTTCAGACCGAACAAACCGATGTCGGATCTCACAAGCCTTCCGAAGAAAATGAACCAGGTTTCAACATCAACTTAACAGCAACGATGAATGAAATAAGGGCTGAAAAAGACAATAAGTAGTTCTGGTAATGTGGTTTTAGTTATATCACTACAAAAAAACTGCCAAATTGCAACCAGGAAATTGCGACCAAATGGTCGTTTTTCACCTAAAATGCGACCAAAATGCGACCAACTGAGTGGTTGCTAAAAAGCTGGTCGGTTTTGAATTTGTGCGACTGCATGGTCACAAAAATTCGACCATATGGTCGCAAAAAATTTTGGTCGAAAAAAAGTCAAACTTTTTAAAATGCGACCATATGGTCACATTAAAAGGGACCATATGGTCGCATTTTATCTTCAATAGAAGTGACCATTTGGTCACATAAAAAGTGACCAAATGGTCATAATTTTTGTGACCAAATGGTCACTTATTGGCTCAGTTAAAATACGACCAGATGGTCGCTTAAAAAGCGACCATTTGGTCGTAATTTAACTGAGCCAATAAGTGACCATTTGGTCACATAAAAAAGTGACCAAATGGTCGCATTTTATGCGACCAAATGGTCACTTTTAGTCTCAGTTAAAATGCGACCTGATGGTCGCTTAAAAGTGACCACCTGGTCGCATTTAAGAATTTTTTTTTTAAATTTAAATTTCAATAATTAGTTAATTAATTATTAATTATTAATTATTAATTATTTATTTAATTAATATTAAAATTTCATTAAAAAAAAATTGGAATTCAAATAAAAAATATATATATCAAATATTAAAAAAACGTTTTATACAATCGAAAGAATCCTAGAACTACTGCGGAGGGGCGGGGTGGGGGAGGAGGCGTCGATGTAGAAGGGCCGCCGCCTAGAGATCCAAGTACGCGGCCAAAGCGGATGCGACACAGGCGTCGACTCGTGCCTTGTATGTCGGCCTCAATAGTAGCGACTCGAGTAACGAAGTCCTCACGCATAGCCTCCATGTCCTGGCGCCATTCTTTGCTCACCCTGGAGAAGGGCAGGAGCTAGTGCTCACTCCCTCCGCCGAGGCCGGGCACATCCGCATAAAGGCGTCGCCCGTCTGAGCGAGCCCAGGAACCGACCCATCAGGCCGAACCCCTCCAAGCGACCTCCAAGAACGCCTCTATACGGTCCTCCTGAGTCGGTTGCCAGAGTCTGGTGTGGGCAACCGCCGAGTCAAGGACTCCGTGAAACGTTCCTAAACATTTAAAATTCAGAAAATAAAATGGTTAATATATAATGTATGAAAAATTTTAAAGAAAAAATAATAATTGAAAAAAATATTAAATACCTGAACTTCTTTTCGCCTTATCGTCGATTAACGCCCCGTCCTTCTTCGTGTGAAGAACTCGGTGCGACTCATCGGGCGGGACGGGCGCCGTGCTTCGCTTCCTAAAAAATCAAAGAGTGAAGAATAAAACATAATAAATTAATAAGTAATTGAAAAAAGAAAACGAGAAAAAAGAAAACGAGAAAGAAAACGAGGAAAAAAAAAACATACCAATCGACGATGGTTCTCGTCGTGGGTGTGCGCCCCCGCTGTGTGTTTTACTGGATTCTTAGCGCGGTTGGCCTTATTCCTGCTTGACACTGCCTTGCCCTGAGGAGTGCTCAAGCTCGCGAAACCGTTGCTTGCCTTCTGCGCGCCCGGAACATGAGGTCCTTGAATTGATCCCGGACGTGACTGTCCCATAGGGGGAACAATCTACCGTCGGTGATATCGGGATCGATAACAGGAAACTTGCCCTGAAAAAATTGAAATAAAAAATTGTTAAAGTAATAAATTTATTTCTATAAATTTCAAAATTAATTAATTATGAAAATAAATTATGTTTTTACCTTCCAATCATCGTACATCCGAGCGTTTCTCCGTCGTCGGAATCTTCGCCCCAGCGAAGGTCGCCGGGTAGAGGCATGCTCTGGAGGACCTCGCGAAACCGTTTTGAAACGGTCAGGTATCACAGATTCTCTGCAAAATCACAAAAAATTATTGTGCTATATATTAGAAACTATTAGTTAAAAAGAATAAAAAACTTTTTGAAAAATAGTAAACAAAATTATTTACGTATCCCCTTCAATCCGAAGGGTAGAGTCTGCGGCCCGAGACGGCTGCGTGCATGAAGTCGAGGGGCCAGCTGGATCCCACCTTGATGCAGACCCGGACGCTGACCCGGACGCATACCCTGATGCTAAGCCCGGAGGCGTGGCAAGGGAGTCCTGCGGCAGCCGTGGTGTCGCAGACTCGGTCTCAAGGACTCCATCATCGAGCGTGGCAACAAGTCGCTTGTCGTAACTGAAGAGGATGTCCAACTCCTCCGTAGTCAGGTCCGCATCAGGGGCAACGCCAGTAGGCGTCTGCGGAGACCCCTCGTCACCCGCGTCGTCAGGCTCGTCTGGACCTGGGGAGGACGTCGTCGCCTGGTCATAATCCTACAACCAAAATAAACTAATTTAATACTAATTACGTAAGTAATTCAATAATTAAGTAAAACTATATTAATTGAACTAAAAGTAATTCAATTAAACTTAAGATTAATTAAGTAAAACTAAAATAAACTAATCATTTAATTTGAAATAAAGTAAAGTAAAATTAGATTAATTGAACTAAAATTAATTGAATTAAACTAAAATTCAATTAATTTTAGTTTCAATTAATCTAATTTTAATTTACTTTAATTCAAATTAATTGATTAGTTAATTTTAGTTTTAATTAATTAATCTTATGTTTAATTGAATTAATTTTAGTTCAATTAATCTAATTTATATTTACTTTAATTCAAATTAATTGATTAGTTATAACTAACCAATTCAATTAAACTTAATTAATTCAATTAAACTAAAATTAATTCAATTAAACTTAAGATTAATTAATTAAAACTAAAATTAATTGATTAGTTAATTTTAGTTTTAATTAATTAATCTTAAGTTTAATTGAATTAATTTTAGTTCAATTAAACTAATTGTACTTTAATTTAATCAAATGTAACTAAAATTAATTAATTAAATTAGTGTAACTCATTAATTTAAACTACTTAAGTATAATTGAAGTTAAACTATTTGAATTAATTACCCTACTTTAAATTAATTGATTTAATTAAAGTAATCTAAATTACATTAATTAAACTAAAATTAAGTAAAACTAAAATAAACTAATCATTTAGTTTGAAATAAAGTAAAGTAAAATTAGATTAATTGAACTAAAATTAATTGAATTAAACTAAAATTCAATTAATTTTAGTTTCAATTAATCTAATTTTAATTTACTTTAATTCAAAGTAATTGATTAGTTAATTTTAGTTTTAATTAATTAATCGTAAGTTTAATTGAATTAATTTTAGTTCAATTAAGCTAATTTATATTTACTTTAATTCCAAGTTAGTTAATTTTAGTTTTAATTAATTAATCTTAAGTTTAATTGAATTAATTTTAGTTAAATTAACCTAATTGTACTTTACTTTAATCAAATGTAACTAAAATTAAGTAATTAAACAATTTTTATTTAATAATTAAACTAAAATTAATTAATTAAATTAGTGTAACTCATTAATTTAAACTACTTAAGTATAATTGAAGTTAAACTATTTGAATTAATTACCCTACTTTAAATTAATTGATTTAATTAAAGTAATCTAAATTACATGAATTAAACTAAAATTAAGTAAAACTAAAATAAACTAATCATTTAGTTCGAAATAAAGTAAAGTAAAATTAGATTAATTGAACTAAAATTAATTGAATTAAACTGAAATTCAATTAATTTTAGTTTCAATTAATCTAATTTTAATTTACTTTAATTCAAATTAATTGATTAGTTACTTTTAGTTTTAATTAATTAATCTTAAGTTTAATTGAATTAATTTTAGTTCAATTAAGCTAATTTATATTTACTTTAATTCCAAGTAATTGATTAGTTAATTTTAGTTTTAATTAATTAATCTTAAGTTTAATTGAATTAATTTTAGTTCAATTAACCTAATTGTACTTTACTTTAATCAAATGTAACTAAAATTAAGTAATTAAACAATTTTTATTTAATAATTAAACTAAAATTAATTAATTAAATTAGTGTATAACTCATTAATTTAAACTACTTAAGTATAATTGAAGTTAAACTATTTGAATTACTTACCCTACTTTAAATTAATTGATTTAATTAAAGTAATCTAAATTACATCAATTAAACTAAAATTAAAAGTTAAACTAGTGTAATTATAAATTAATTTAGTTTAATTTTATTAAATTAAAGTAAACTATCTTAAATAAACTAAATAAGTAATTAAACTAAATTAGATTAAGTAATTAAATTAATTACTACTTAAATTGAATTAAAGTAAACTAAGTTAGATTAATTAAACTATAGATTAATTAAACTAAAATTACTTAAAGTAATAAAATTAAAGTAAATTAATTAATTAGTTAATGTAAACTAAACTAATTAAATTAAACTACTTAAACTAAAACTAAAACTAATTAAATTAACAAAACTAAATTAAACTAAAACTAATTAAATTAACAAAACTAAATTAAACTAAAACTAATTAAATTAACAAAACTAAAAACTAAAACTAAGTAAACTAAATTCTTAAACTAAACTTCAATTTGTTACGAAAACTAACCTCGTGTAATCGAAACCGGGATTGGGGGTTGAGGGTTTTCGGTTTAGAGTAAGAATGGGAACGGGAACGGGAAGAAATAACGGGGAACGGGATAGGGGAAAGAGAGAAAAGAACAAAAAGAGAGGAAGAAAAAGAGAAGGGCAGCAAAGAAGAGAAAAGCAGAAAAGAAGAGAAAGAAAAACGGAGAAAAGAAAAGAAACGGGGGAAAGGAAAAGGAAGGGAATTTAAATCATAATTTGCGACCAAATGGTCGCAAATATGTAATTATGACAGGAAATGAACAGTCACGCGAACTGGGGAAAATGCGACCATATGGTCGCATTTTCAGATACATATGCGACCATATGGTCGCATTTATTGAAAAACGACCAGTGGTCGCCCAATTACCATTACCAAGAACAGCTGTCATTTCACGAGTCCCATCAACTATTGCGACCATATGGTCGCAATTATGAGATTCACCGCCAAATATTGCGACCATATGGTCGCATTACTTAAATTCACCGCCATTAATTTCATGAAAATTTAAAGTTACCGCCCATAATTGCGACCAAATGGTCGCAATTCTACTTGTATTTTTTAAAAAATATTATTATACTTTTGCAAAAATGCGACCATTTGGTCGCATTTCTCTCCAAAACCCTAAACCCTAAATAAACCCTAAACCCTAAACCCTAAATCCTAAACCCTAAATCCTAAAATGCGACCATTTGGTCACCTTTCCCTTCTAAATTACTACCATGTGGTCACATTTTTTGTGAAATTGCGACCACCTGGTCGCAAATATTAATATGTATATACTTTTTTTTTGTATACTGGGTTACTTTCTGATATTTACATATGACGGGAACTCTTGTTTCCATGTTGTTATATTCATTGATATGTTTCTTCATGATTTTCGAGATAAATTTTTGTAATTCTTGATTTGGAACTATTTGTTTCTATTTAAGAGTTTTTTTTAATAGATATAGATAATTTTATTCTTGTTTTTCAAGATAGAAAGTGCTAGAAGGGAACCAAATAGACTATTGAAGATGTACATATTTATATATAATTAATTTGCATCCACATATTCATTTGAAGCAATTCCAACCGCGAATTCGATATAAACATGTCAAAGTTGAAATCAAGAGGAATCTTTCTTATAATAAAAAAACAAAAGTTAATTTCATTTTCATCGTATTTCATCATCTTTTGATTTTAAGTTTGGTCTATTGCTTTATTCATAATTGTAAATGCTTTTCTTGAACAAAAAAGAGTCAAACGACTAGATTCAACTAGAGGTTTAAGGAAAATATAATTCTTCTCTGTACAATATTATTGTTCTCTCTTTGTATGAAATTCAGATATTTTCAAGACGAGGTTAAATATTATTATTTACTCTACACAAATTTTAGAAAAATCTAAAGGCGTTTAGATAGCGACTTATTGATCTTGAAGAGTTTTTATATTAATTGAAAGTGAATAATTTTTATTTAATTGACATTATTATTATTGTTAAGAAATGCAATCAATAAAATTAACCACATCTTGAAATTTTGGAATTATTGGTAATTTTTTCAATCATCTATTCTTATTTTTATTTTTTCTTTCTAAGCTTATAATGTAATTTTTTTTTATGAACAAATAAAATATTTAATATTTGTTGATTTTTTCCGACTGTATTTATGGGGTAAAATAGATAAAGTAAAAGGAAATTACCCCATAAATATAGTGGGAAAAAATCAAAAATATTAAAGATTTTATTTGTTCATAAAATAAATATAATTTAAAAATTGATTAACAAACATTTTAACTAATACACATAAAACTCTTAAGTATACAATTATTGAATTGTAAAATAAGACAAAAAATTCCACGTGCATCGCACGTGTTAAAAAATAGTTATTTATAAATTATTGGTCATATAAAATCACATAATTTGCGACCATCCAGGTCACTTTCTAATGTGACCATATGGTAGCTTAATTCCCGCCAAAATTTTAAGCTACCATCGCCCAATAAAGGTCACAAAAATTGCGACCAGGTGGTCACTTTCAATTGTGACCACTTGGTAGCTTTTTTCCCTCCAAAATTACGCGCCATTTTTTGCTACCAAGACATATTTTAGTCACAAAAATTGCGACCAGGTGGTCACTTTTAATTGTGACCACTTGGTAGCTATTTTCCCTCCAATTTTAAGCTACCACTCCCCAAAAAAGGTCACAAAAATTGCGACCAGGTGGTCACTTTTAATTGTGACCACTTGGTAGCTTTTTTCCCTCCAAAATTACGCGCCATTTTTTGCTACCAAAGCATATTTTAGTCACAAAAATGCGACCAAATGGTCGTTTTTATAGGTGACCAAGTGGTCGCTTCTTTTGCGCCATAATTTCGCCCCATTTTTTATGACTACATCTACTTTTGGTCGCAATCTGGTCGCAAAAAAAGTGACCAGATGGTCACTTAAAGTCAACCTTCAAAGAAAGTGACCAAGTGGTCACTTTAAAACTACCACTTTTTTTTGTCGCAAATTTTTGGTCGCATTTTGACAGTTTTTTTGTAGTGTATGTTTATTATGTCGAATGCATAAACTATGTCTCTATAATAGGTAATTATGTACTCTAATTAACTAAGTACTAGATTTTCATGGCATTCATTGCACGTTTTTGAAAATTGGCAGTATAACAATGACTTATGTGCTATGACGTATGTAAATTATATGCTACCAAAATATATTCGATCCTTCCGGCCTGCATCTAAATTTCTGCTATTCTGAAAGAATAAGATATACGTGCTATGAGAACTATATACAGTATACATATTATACATATTTAACCATGTATAAATATGTATGTATTTAGTATATATTTTGGTTCCTTTATTTGGAAGAATTTTAGTTTAAGAAATTAGTTATTCTGTGCATATAAGACTGCTATAAATGGATGTAAAAGTCTGAATTACAGTGTGTAAAATTTACAGCCTCCAGACACAAGACACAAGATTTTTATATTGTTCTCTGAGCAATACAGACTATACAACAAACTGCTACACATGTATATGTACCCATTTTTTATACATCTAGCACGTATAACGGTTTGTTGACTCTCAGTCATACGCGGGTATAACATTATGTCATTTCTATGTATAGCATATATTTGTATAGCCATTTTTATACATCTAGCACTTATAGTATCTACAGTTCTATAGTATGTATAGCTCAAAATAAAGACGTAGCCAAAGATTTTAAGTCGTGTATATCCATGCTAATAAAACTTATACACACTATAGAAACCGTTAGCGTATCTAACAAAAATAATATATCTTATAAACGTTTTGTTATTGGTAAATTAATTACAATGCATCCAATAGTTACTGTAAATAGTCGGAATTTTCTTTCAAGTAGTTAGTGTGAAGAGTAACAAATTTATTTCAAGTAAGTTATACGGTTCACAGAAAAACATATAATATGTGTAGTGCTTATAGCACGTATAGCTCCGCATATCTACACATTGGTAAATTAATGACAATGAATCCAGTAGTTAGTGTAAAGAGTAACAAATTTATTTCAAGTAAATTATACGGTTTACAGGGAAACACATAATATGTATAGTGCTTATAGCACGTATAGCTCCGTAAATATATACGTTGATAAATTAATCACAATGAACCCAGTAGGTAGTGTAAAAAGTAACAAATTTCTTTCAAGTAAATTATACGGTTTACAGGAAAACACATAATATGTATATTGCTTATAGCACGTATAGCTCCGTAAATATATACGTTGATAAATTAATCACAATGAACCCAGTAGTTAGTGTAAAAAGTAACAAATTTCTTTCAAGTAAATTATACGGTTTACAGGAGAACATATAGTATGTGTAGAGCTTATAGCACGTATAGCTCCTTATATCTATACATCTGGTGTGTACAACACTTACACATTATATATAGCATTTTGAAATTTTTGGCTGCTCTTTTGTTCTGAACTATACATATTTATATTATAGTCTAACAGAGCTATACGTGCTATAAGCACTACACATATTATACGTTTTCCTGTGAATCGTATAATTTACTTGAAAGAAAATTCTTACTCTTTACAGTAACTACTGGGTTCAGTGTAGTTAATTTATCCATGTATAGATATACGGAGCTATACGTGTTATACGCACTACACATATTATATGTTTTCCTGTAAAAGCGTATAATTTACTTGCAAGAAAGTTGTTACTCTTCACACTAACTACTGGGTTCAGTGTAATTAATTTTTCAATGTATAGATATTCGGAGCTATACGTGCTATAAGCA